>VONZ01000859.1:0-308591 GCA_012976165.1 Labeo catla
TTTACATTCTTAGGAGTATCCAAGAATTGTAAGTTTGCTAGGAATTATTTACTATGTAAGTTTGCTGAGATACTTGGGGTGGTTGCTAGGGCGGTTGCTAAGGTACTTGGGGTGTTTGCTAGAGTGTTGTTAGGCAGTTACTAGTTGTCACAGATCATTACTATGGAGTTTTATAGTTTTTAGCCTGATTTAGCACTTAGCTAATCACTATTAGCATGTAGCTATTCACTGCTAGCATGACTAGCATCTTAAATATACCGATTTGCTAGCATGAATCAAAAGAACCAAGTCCCATGTCTCTATGTTCTGATGTAGGGATATAGGACTTGCTAGATGGTTGCTAGGGTACTCGGTTTCGTTGCTAGGGAGTGGCTTGGCAGCTACCAATGATGACACTCCAAAGGCTGCTTGCCAGTATGAATGATATGTCGCGATTTAGCTCAAAGGGAAATGTGTATAAATAATTACAATTAATTATGATTAATTACAATTATTTATATCAACTGCCAGTAGTAACTGTAGCAGAATTAATTTTTCCATCAACTAATCTGTTCGCTCAGCGAACATTCAGTATAATTTTATATCAACTCTAAGAAATGGCATTTTCTTGGCCACAGAAAATAACTTTCTTAAAGTACCGTTGCATTAGAGCATGTAGCTCGAATCGGAATCGTAAAGGGACATTAATTTGCAAGGCAGAATCAAAATCAAAACTCATGTAATTTGTGCACAATAGTTTATTAACGAAGGACTAACACATAACTAATCTAAACAAACAAACATGAAATCACTCATACATGGGGGAAGGATCAGTGAGAAGCAGTTAGAGAGAGACAAGGAAATGAAGCTATGAAAAGAGTCAGTTAGCCACCTGAGTGAAACCATCAGTGCTGTCTACAGCTTATACTAAACCTCTGTTTTGTTTAGTTAAATGTACGATACTTGCATTGCCTTGGTCGTTGAACAAGTGTCCGAATGCAGTCTCGGGTGGAAGTCTTGATGGTTGGAGCAGTGGTGGTTTTGGAATCGTGATCACGTTCTTCTGGGTCCGAAGAGTGATGAACTCCAAAGATGTTCTGACTCAATGGTGACTGGGAGTTTCTTCCATGTGAAAAGTGAAGAAGAACCAAGAGCTGAGAGGGACGCAGCTGAAGTCCTGTGATCTTTGGGGAATGGAAAGACAAGGCCGCAAGGCCTGGTGCGTGCTTAGGGAAGTCCTGAAGAGTTCTAGCTCATCTTCTTAGGTTCTAAAAGAACCACTGCCTGACTGAGGTGAGTCATGAAGATAAATTCCAGGGTTGAGTGGAAATGTCTGGCTCTTTGTGTTCGAGAGCCGCAGCTCTGTATGTTGGGGCCTGTTGGGCCCGCCGGGCACGCCCTGTGCCGGCTCAGGCTCCCCGTGGGTTCCTCCACACGGGCAGCAATCGGGAGATATTGCAGGCAGAGTGAAAGTGAAGAAACACTAATATGTTGCATAGGTATCAACATCTAATTTACCTACATCTTTTAAGATCATCAAAATACAAATTCAAAGAGACCAAACATGGCATAGGTGGGTTATACGACAAGTCATCTATCATAACGCATGCATAAAACAGTAGAAAGACAAATACAAACACAACAGACAAAATTAAAATACAATGCAGTAGTACTGTACACAATGACCTGGACTATGTGTAATAGGAAGGTCAAAGAAAGGTCTGTCTGTGAATGAATAGGAAAGAGTCTATTTCTATAGGCATTGTGTCTTTCCTATGGGCAAATGTAGCATGGGCAAATGTGCATTCCTCTGGGCAATAAAACCTCTTATCAGATCGTCGTCCTGGCAACTGAGCCCTTTTGGGGTGTTAGTTGCTTTGGGGGGTTGTCTCCAGAGCTCCAGCATATAGCTGGCTTATTTAGGTTAAAGACTATTTGTTAAATGTAACAATTAATGTATGTCTGATTGGTCCAGGCGCTACACAGTTCTGACTTTTTTTTTTTTAGTTATTAAGCCAGATGTATATATATAAAACTCATAATAGCGAGAAAAAACAGAAGTGCTTGAGATTTAAACTGACTTTTTTCTCAGAATTGTGAATTTGGCATACAATTTGGACTTTTCTCAGTTTAAATCTCACTTGAACTGAATTATCTTGCAATTTTGAGGAAAACTCAGGAATTGTGAAATTTTAAACAATACAGTTCTGAAAATAAAAGTCAGTATTAGAGGATATAAACTCACAATTGTGACTTTTTTCCTAAGAATTTTGACTTTTTATAAATTTCACGTTTAAATCTACATGAATTCTGAGTTTTTTTTCTTGAAATTCCAAGTTTATATCTTGCAATACAGATTTTTTTTTTCTCACAGAATTACATGATATAAACTCACAGGTGTGAGTTATAAAGCCAGTATTGTGTGATATAAACTCAAAAAAACTCAGAATTGCAAGAAAAAAAAATTGGGAGATTTAAATTGTAAGATAAAAAGTCGCAATTACGTTTTTGTTTTTTTTTTTGGTGGCGGAAACGGGCATTTATAGATTTTAGAGTTGAATCTGTTTTTAAATATATGAATACCTTTGTCATTTTTTATTATTATTATTAATTTGGCTATTAGTTAACATTATGAAAAGTGACAGAAAAGGACGTCATTAAAATGTGGTTGATCTACTCTGAATTTAGAGTTGGATCTATAATTTAAAGATTTTTATATGTTGGTTGTTTTTAGTAGTATTTATCTAAGAACGTCTAGGTTACGTACGTAACCCTCGTTCCCTGAAGGAGGGAACGGAGACGTTACCTATGGGAACTCGCCTGAGTGACCAATCACCTCTGACCTTTACAGAAAAGGCCAATGAAATTGGCGAGTGGAGTTTGCGTGCAACGCCACTCCCCCGTACATACGGGTATATAAGATGGCGGCGCGCATCCACTCATTCAGGTTTTTGCTGAGGAGCCGAGCCGCAGCCCGGCGTCAGCACAGCCTAGGGTTGTGGCAGGGGATGTAACGTCTCCGTTCCCTGCTTCAGGGAACGAGGGTTACGTACGTAACCTAGACGTTCCCCTTCAGTCGTTTCACTACGACGTTACATATGGGAACAGACCCATGGAAAAGGCCACAACCCTGAGGCTGCGTTACGCAAGACACCAAGTGCCGACAGGCGGACGTGTTGGAAAGTGGAGTCACTACGTAACCTTCCCAACGCCCTAGGGACCAGTAGAGGGGCCCCATAGGGGTGCCAGATGTACTGAAGCATGGGTTGGGGGGGCGGAGCACATGTGGTTTAGGCATGTGGAATAAAGAAATTGAATACATCTAATCTGTTATAGATGTATGAGGGAAAACACAGCCTTCTGGCTGACTGTGGAGAAATACTGAGACATGTTGCCACAACCAGTCGGAGCACAGTCGCGGACTACTCCGCATCTAGTCCTGACTGCGGGGCATGGAGGACCCAGGTTCGCCGGAGGGAACATACTGGGAGATAGCGCACGGATCCCGTGGGAATGGCGCAGCAAGCCGACATCTGCCGGCTTCCCGCAAATTACCTGATGTTACCTTAACACACGGGAGGACACGGGCTTGACGCGGAGATTATAGAATCTCGCGAAGGTGTTAGGTGTCGCCCAGCCCGCAGCTCTGCAGATGTCTGCTAGCGAGGCGCCGTGCGCCAGCGCATAGGAGGAGGCAACACTACGAGTGGAGTGAGCTCGAACTCCTAGGGGGCACGGCTCCCCCTGGCTTTCGTAGGCCAGGGAGATGGCATCTACCACCCAATGGGCCAACCTCTGCTTGGAGACAGCATTTCCCTTCTGCTGTCCTCCGAAGCAAACAAAGAGCTGCTCGGAGCGTCTGAAGCTCCGGGTGCGGTCCACGTAAACCCGTAAGGCACGAACGGGACACAGCAACACTAAGGCCGGGTCTGCCTCCTCCGGGGGCAGAGCTTGCAGGTTCACCACCTGATCCCGGAAGGGTGTGGTGGGAACCTTGGGCACGTAACCGGGCCGGGGTCTCAGGATAACGTGAGAATCAGCCGGCCCGAACTCCAGGCACGCTTCGTTGACAGAGAAGGCTTGTAGGTCCCCGACCCTCTTGATGGAGGCGAGCGCGGTCAGGAGCGCTGTCTTAAGCGACAGGAATTTAAGCTCGACTGAAACCAGCGGCTCGAAGGGAGGTCCCCGCAGGCCCCGAAGGGCGACGGAGAGATCCCAAGAGGGTACAAGGTGCGGTCTAGGGGGATTAACCCTTCTCGCACCTCTGAGGAACCTCACGACCAGTTGATGCTTCCCGATGGATGTTCCATCGACTGCATCGTGATATGCCGCGATGGCCGCGACATACACTTTGAGAGTTGAAGGAGACAGCCTACGCTCCAACTTCTCTTGCAGGAAGGAAAGCACTACTGCGATCGGACATCTCTGTGGGTCCTCCCCACGGGAGGCACACCAGTCAACAAAGAGACCCCACCTCAGTGCGTAGGCCTGCCTCGTGGAGGGGGCTCTAGACTGAGTGATAGTTTCTATCACGGCCTGTGGAAGGCCGGCGAGGTCTACCGTGTCCCGTCCAGAAGCCACACGTGCAGGTTCCATAGATCGGGACGCGGGTGCCAAATTGTGCCCATCCCCTGAGAAAGAAGGTCCTTCCTCAGGGGAATCTTCCAGGGAGGGGCTGTCGCGAGGAGCGTGAGGTCGACGAACCAGGTCCGGGTGGGCCAGTATGGCGCAACCAGCAGAACCTGCTCCCCGTCCTCCCTGATCTTGCACAGGGTCTGTGCAAGGAGGCTCACTGGGGGAAAGGCGTACTTGGGCCCCGGAGGCCAGCTGTGTGCCAGTGCGTCCCTGCCGAGGGGAGCCTCGTTGAGGGAGTAGTAGAGCTGGCAGTGGGAGGATTCCGGGGAGGCAAACAGATCTATCTGGGCCTTGCCGAATCGACTCCAAATCAGCTGGACTGTCTGGGGGTGGAGTCGCCATTCTCCAGGGTGGGTGGGCTGCCGTGAGAGCTGGTCGGCTGCACGGTTGAGCTCCCCTGGTATATGAACGGCGCGCAGCGATTTCAGCCGCGTCTGACTCCACAGGAGCAGATGGCGGGCGAGTTGCGACATACGACGGGAGCGTAGACCACCCTGGCGGTTGATGTACGCTACGGTCGCAGTGTTGTCCGTGCGGACAAGCACGTGCTTGTGGCGGAGCATCGGAAGAAACCGACGCAGCGCGAGAAGCACTGCTAGCAACTCCAGGCAGTTGATGTGCCAAAGCAGTCGAGGTCCTGTCCAGGAGCCCGAGGCTGCTTGCCCGTTGCATACAGCACCCCAACCCGTGGTGGAGGCATCTGTGTAAACCACAACATGCCTGGAGACCTGTCCTAAGGGGACTCCGGCCCGTAGGAAGGCAGGGTCTGACCACGGGCTGAATAGGCGGCGACACTGCGGGGAAGCGCCAATCCGGAGTGTGCCACGGTGCCATGCCCATCTCGGGACTCGATCGTGTAGCCAGCGCTGAAGCGGTCTCATATGAAGCAAGCCCAGCGGCGTTACCGCGGCTGCAGCTGCCATATGCCCCAGGAGCCTCTGAAATGTTTTGAGAGGGACCGCTGTTTTGTGCCTGAATGATTTCAGGCAGTTCAGCACTGACTGCGTGCGCTCGTTGGTGAGGCAGGCTGTCATATTGACCGAGTCCAGCTCCATACCGAGAAAAGAGATCCTCTGCACTGGGGAGAGTTTGCTCTTCTCTCGGTTGACCCAAAGGCCCAGATGGCTGAGGTGCTGAAGCACCAGGTCCCTGTGTTCGCACAACAGATCTCGCGAGTGAGCCATGATGAGCCATTTGTCGAGATAGTTGAGGATGCGAACGCCCTTCCGCCATAGCGGAGTCAGGGCACCCTCGGCGACCTTCGTAAAGACGTGGGGGGACAGGGACAGGCCAAATGGGAGCACCTTGTACTGATACGCTCGACCCTCGAAAGCAAACCGTAGAAAGGGTCTGTGTCGAGGCAAAATCGAGACGTGAAAGTACGCGTCCTTCAGGTCTATGGCCGCAAACCAATCCTGGTGTCGAACGCACGAAAGGATACGCCTCGAAGTGAGCATTTTGAACGGCAGCCTGAGAAGGGACCGATTCAAAACTCGAAGATCCAGGATTGGTCGTAACCCACCGCTCTTCTTGGGCACGATGAAGTAAGGGCTGTAGAACCCCGACCTCATCTCGGCTGGAGGGACAGGCTCGATTGCGTCTTTCGCCAGTAAGACAGCAATCTCCGCACGCAGGACAGAGGCATCCGTGTCCGAGTGGACAGAGGTGAAAAGGACGCCTCTGAATTTGGGCGGGCGCCTGGCGAACTGAATCGCGTAGCCGAGACGTACCGTCCGGATCAACCACCGGGACGGGCTGGGCAGCTCTAGCCAGGCTGCGAGCCTGGCCACCAGTGGGATCAGCGGAGCGTTGACCGACGTGACCGCGGTGGGGCGGCCTGCGGGAAGGGGAAGGGGACTGGTCCCAGAAGGATGAACGTCCTGGAGAGCAGTCTGGCCGCTCTGAGCAGCACTTACCTTCCTCCCAGGTTCCCGCGCTGGCGAATGTTGGCTCCGAGTCCGAACCCGAGGAGACATCTTGTCTGACAGGAACAGAACTCGGGGCACTTGGCCCAGAGATGTGGAAAATTGCTCTTTCTGTGAGTGGGTGGGTACCGCCGACCCGTAGGTCGACGGCAGCTGAGCGCACAGACGGTCCCGGCCCTCCACCGGGGGCGGGGGAGCAGATGTTGTCGTCCCCCGAAGAGCAGCTTCCATCATCTCCAGGCTGCCCGTGTCAGGAGCGCCGCGCAGACCTGCGGGTCTTAGGTGTATGAGGGGGCTCCTGAGCGGCGGGCGGCGCCGCTCCCCTGCGGCGGCCACGACGTCTGGCGGCGAGGCGCGCATCATGGGCCTCAGCCGGAGACGGAGCAGGTAGGTCTTGCTTCTTGGGGGCCGCAGGGGGGCGCCCTCGGCGACGAGCAGGCTGAGGCTGGGCACCCGGGGACTTCGTGGGAGTCGCACGCCGGGGCAAGATGTGACTGATCGCCTCAGTCTGCTTCTGGACTGCCGAGAACTGCTGGGCAAAGTCCTCGACAGTGTCGCCGAAGAGGCCGGCCTGGGAGACGGGAGCGTCGAGAAAGCGTGCTTTGTCGACATCTGCCATCTGCGCCAGGTTCAGCCAGAGGTGGCGTTCCTGGACCACGAGTGTGGACATCACCTGACCAAGGAACCGCGCCGTGACTTTAGTCGCCCGGAGGGCGAAGTCGGTCGCCGCACGCAGCTCCTGCAAAACCACTTGGTCAGGACTACCCTTGTGCAGTTCTTTTAACGCCTTGGCCTGATAGACCTGCAGGGTGGCCATGGCGTGCAGGGCGGTGGCGGCCTGGGCCGCAGCACTATAGGCTTTGCCGGTCAGAGCCGACGAAAGCCTACAGGCTTTGGACGGGAGGCGCGGAGAGCCCCGCCAGGTGGCGGCGTCTTGCGGGCATAAATGCACCGCAACCGCACGCTCAACCTGAGGGACCCCCTCGTACCCCCTGGCCGCCCCGCCATCAAGGGTAGCGAGGGCTGAGGAGGTAAGGCGTGAACGAGCCGAATGAGGGGCCCGCCACGCCTTAACCAGCTCATCGTGCACCTCCGGGAAGAAAGGGACTGGGGGCGAGCGCGGCGGCGCCGCAGACCTCGTCCCCAGAAACCAATCATCCAGCCTCGAAGGATCGGGAGGAGGCACCTTCGGGACCTCCAGCCCGATCCCCTTGGCGGCCCGGAGGAGCATGGCCGACAGTTCAGAGGGGGCTGCTCCGCCGAAGTGCCCGCCTCGTCTGCCGACCGTTCACCCTCTGATGCTGAGATAGACATCTCTTCCTCCGGGGGAGCACCAAAAGAGACGCTGGGCCCGCTTTTAGATGGGGGAGCGGTCTGTTTGGGCATCACCACGGGACCACGCGGTGGAGCGGAAGCCCGCGGGGTATCAGCCGGCGGGACATTCTGCACCGTCACCTGGAGGTCCCCCAAGCGCCTCGCAGAAGCAGCCGTAAAGCCTTAACGGCTCGCCGAACTACCTCGGGAAGACGACGAGGGGAGCCGTCTCGCGAACGAGAGACGGGACCTCAACGTGGCCATGGACATGCGCTCGCAATGAACGCACGAACCATCCACAAACGCTGCCTCTACGTGCGCTCGGCCCAGGCACGTGAGACAGCGATCATGACCGTCAACGGAGGTGAGGAAACTACCGCACCCAGAAACGCACGGTCGGAAAGCCATACCGGGACAATGGCTCTCGACGACCGTAAGGAAATTGCTCTCTTAGATCCCGGTTCGCCCAGGGAGGACGCGGCACAACCGTGCGCTCAGACTCGCTGGAATGCGAGAAGCCGGCTCGTCCGATCTCTTCTCTTTAGGCGGCCGGCTCGCAGGATCTGACACGGCTTGTTGCAGGTGTCGGAGAGGCTTGCCTTTCTGTTTTCTTCAATTTCTTGAAATAGCTCGCAGGCGGTGAGGCTCTGAAGCGAAAATCTGAATGAGTGGATGCGCGCCGCCATCTTATATACCCGTATGTACGGGGGAGTGGCGTTGCACGCAAACTCCACTCGCCAATTTCATTGGCCTTTTCTGTAAAGCTCAGAGGTGATTGGTCACTCAGGCGAGTTCCCATATGTAACGTCGTAGTGAAACGACTGAAGGGGAACAGGATTTTATCCAATAGCTGTTTATCTTAATTGATTGATTGATCTTTAAAAATGGGTCTTCCCCAACAATTAAGTAAATTTATTTATTTGTGTGTTAGTTTGTTTTTATTAGTTTAATTTATTAGTTTGGCCATTGGATGACATTATGCTAAGTGACATGCAATCTTTCAAATGTGGCTCATTAATCAGAATTTAAAGTTGGATTTGTTTTATAATTTAATAGTTTAACTGGTTTGTTTGTATGTTTTTATTAATATTTATTTATTAATTCGGCTATTGGTTAGTACTGTGCTAAATGGCATGGATGAAAAATCAAGCTGTTAGAATATGGCTGATTAAATCTGGACTGTTAGTGTTTTATAACATTAATAGTTTGAGTTTTTTTTTTTTTTTCCTCAGGCACTACATAGCATGAAGCTGTTTTTTGCACAGATGTCAGACGAGTGAATCACTTGTTAAAAATAATTTAGTATTTTGGTTTGCACTAATCGAAAGTGTAAATATTTAAAATATTGCAAAAATACCAAAAAAAGGTTGACAAAAATAATGATTGTTTTTTTAAACAGATTTCCTAGACATTTTTTTATTTTTCCATTGGTTGAACAAATACAAAGTGACACAACTGGTTAACAAACAGAGCAATGGTTTATCAACAAAAAAACAGTTTTCACTTTTTTTTCAGTCTATGAATGACTCTGACACTTAACATATAACATGTAAACCATTTTTAATCCTTTTTGGCAGATTATAATGTGCACTCAAGCTTCGTAAATTTCCATATTTGTTCAGTTTTAGTCTGTTTGTTTGCGCTCTCTGTATCTGTGGCTTTGTGCTGTGGAGTGATTGAAACGCTGCCCTATAGATTTTGCTGGTTTGTGAGGCCTGTCCGTGCTCCAAGCCATCTTGAAGTTGCCGACACCACAGGAATGTAAAACAGCTCCTCCTGTCAGTGAGGTGTGTGTGTGTTTGTAGGCAGGATGCAGTGGTGGCATTGATGGAGCGAGACGTGTGTGTGCGTCTGCATTTGTGTGTTTCACAGCCACCCTGACAGCACTGTCTTGCCGCGTAGAGAAAATGGCAATTCTTGCGCTCTCACTGCACCACTTTTCTTCATTTGACTCTGATTAGCTTTGATAATGTATCTGTGCCATTACCCAGCTAATAAAAGGGAGGAGGGCAGCCGAGGGGACGGGGGTAATGGGGTCTGAGCTCCGTGACTTGAGAAAACACACTGACGAGCTCTCCCGAGGAGCGCTTGAATCACAAGTGACGCATGGGGCGCCTTGCCTCAGTTTGGCTAAATGTAACAATCCTTTAGTCACTGTTACCGACCTGGACAGCTCACAGCAGGTTGTAGAGAGCCGGACCATCTCAATGGGACTATATATCAAGGCTGAAGGGGGACTGTGGTTTGAGCCTTGAATTTTCCCTTCAGGACAGAATGGAGTTCATAATGTCGAGCCTGGAAAGTCTTTAGCTTTTTCCTTTAACAAACAGAGTTGCCAAACATATTGTGCTATGCCTTCACTCTGAAGTATGAAAACAGTTTCAGTTCTGTTTTCACATACTGGCTTTTGATGCACTTACTGCAGTAACGGTGTCGAGAATGTGATAAGTCATTTCCAAAATAAAGTCAAATTCCGATTCTTGGTTTGCTGTTTCTATAAAATGAAATCAAAATGCAAAAAGCCCCCCAAAAATAATCAGTATGAGTGTGATGTTGCGTTTATACAACAGTTCAACTACTTCCTTTCTGCCACAGATTCAAATCTCACTTTGACAGTTTAACAGCTGAGCCCAAGCCTACATTACTAATTCGAAAACGTCACTTTAGAACTAGTAAATAAAGGAACATTAAGTTGTTTCATTGAAAGCTTGTTGTATTACTATATTAAAACCTCACTGTATTATGTAGAGTATTATGGATTGAGCGAGTGTGATTACCTGCATCTGATA
Organism: Labeo catla; assembly: GCA_012976165.1. NCBI lineage: Eukaryota > Metazoa > Chordata > Actinopteri > Cypriniformes > Cyprinidae > Labeo > Labeo catla. The sequence goes on from VONZ01000859.1 coordinate 10,643, forward strand.
CAACATTTATTCTTCAGATTAATCTCATATTCATAATAAATCCTTAGTTTGAATGTCCGCTAAGGAAAGCGATATCTTTGTCGTGATATCCTTTCATCTGTTAAGGGTGATTCCAATGAGAACACTGCTCTGTAAATTTTTTGCCTTGCTCTTACAAGGTTTTGTTGAAAGTAAAAATAACTTCCTTGTTTACAACAGCATTTCAATCTCTTTCAAAATAAAAGTCTTTACTGCTGACTTATTAATAAAAACACTCTTGTTCTCATCTAATGGCGGAAAAATGAAACTTAAATCACTATTGCGAACACATACTGCTTCTCAGTACTAGATAACTATTATTGAATACTTATATTTATATAAAATAATATTTATTGATTAATATTTAAAAACAACAACAACAGCCATAATAAAAGTTGCTATGCAATTCAGTCAAAAGTACAAAGGCAGCGCTCTGATTTACAGCATTGGATATATATAATATGTAATGTGATGAGATTTTGGCCTCAGCCATTTGCATATTTGCTCTGGAACAAATAATAGATTAATAAGACCAAAGACTGGCCGTTATATTTACCCCAAACAAATTATATCTCATGTTTAACCTCTATAGACATACCTGAGCCAGCAGCAAATTCCTGAGAAGATTTGGCTGAGGTAAGGCGGGTTCATGGGCGCTGAACGGCCATTGACGTCCTGTAGCTCACATCTCCAAAAACGTTAACGCACATTTTTAAATAGACATCATGGAGGGTATTTGAAGTCTAAACAACTACATTCTTACTTAAAACACTCTACATTCTGTGACATAAAAACAGTATTATTTATAAAATGATAGAGTATTTGGGCATCCGCCATGACACTCACTGTGAGAAATACCGCAAGCGGAGTGAAGCAGTTGGAGTTCTGTTACAGAATATCGCAAGCCTGAAAAAGGCTCTCAGCCAATCAGATTCGAGAACCAGAAGGAGCAGTTGTGTGTATACACACACACACAAACACACAGTATATGAGACTTTGAATGTGGCTTGCAACATTTCTGATCCGTGCCTCTTCTAACTTTGTGCTTTACTGCTTTTTCTTACAAATAAAAGTGGCAAAAAGGCCAAAAAATTGCAGTTTGGCTTTGTAGCATCTTCAAAGATACCCCTGAATGACCCATATCAGCTCTGAGGACAACAGTAAAAAAGTCTATTTGTCCCATGATATGGCCACAGGAAGCGATGCGAAGCGCGTTACTACTTTTCTTCAATCCTCCACTCCTTCTCATTTCTTCTTTCTTTGTGTTAATCCCTGAGTGTGGCAGGCGAGCGAGCAGCAGGCTAAAACCACGACTCTAAATGAGGCTCAGAGAGTCAGAAGGGCCGCTGACAGCTTTATAAATGGCTTTCCCACTTGATATATGTTCACCCAACTCTGGTCCAATTTCATTTAACTATTGTTTTCTTACTGTTGCTTCAGTCCATTTTAACAATTGTTGCTTTTTGTCTGAGCAAACATGTAGTTTGCATAAAGCCACAGCAGGCTCTCAAAAATGAGAGAGCGGTGACGTTTATAGCCATTTTAAGTCATTCTGTGAAATAAGTAGCTATTATTTCCACAACATTAATGAAATGCACTAACAAAAATATATATACAAAACAAAAGTAAATGAAAATTAATTTTTTTTAATATACTTTTAAAATTCATGTTGTTGATTTGGCCATGAATATGTCATTCTATAATTAGGGGTACATTTAGAATTTGAAGAAAAAATTTTTCCTTTTTCCCAAAAACCCAAACATAACCTTACATAGCTGTTTTGAAACAATCTATATTATATGAAGTGCTATATAAATAAAGTTGATCTGTAGGAATATGTGCATAAAATACCATCTATGTTTTCCACTGTCCACCATGTTACCTGGGTAACATAGTTGACAGGTAACTTAGTTGACATTTTTAGTGTTTTGGGCCTATACTCAACATGGAATCCTAGAACTACTGAGCATATGGTGTGTTTAGAAATATATTTTCATAAACAAAACAATTTTAGTTAAATTGTCTTGTTAAGATTTTCAGCAATAATACTTGTGTAACACTGTTGACAGTCAATTAATCCACTCTTGACACAGGTTTGCTAGTTTAACCAATATTAAGGGAAAGAGAGAGAGAACATAACTTCTAGAGTTTCATCCATGTGCTTCTAGAGGAAATATTATCATACTGTGCTAATTATGCGAGAATGGGACAAACCATTCCTTTTTGAGGGGGGGTTTCAGTGGGTAACTTAGCTGACAATGGTTTTTCGGACACAAATAAAACAAGTTATATCACACTAATAGTTATTTTTTTTTAAGCACACACCTAAATGTTTTGATAACCTAATCTAACCGAAGGCAAAACTATGATATTAATTTATATATGAGGTCATTTTAATGCTTAAATGCAGAGCATGCAATTTTACAAAATTGGACAGCTAAATACCAGGTTTGTATATGATATGAACATTGTTTTTGAACAAAAGATATAACTTTTTAAACATACAGTAGTGTGACTGGGGAAAATATAATTTAGTACTAAAAAGAAATAAGCATTGGGGCTTTATATTGATGAAAATGTATTAAAAATATGCTTCACGGACATGAGATGTACCCACAATTATGGAATGACCCATATAGAATATCTAAAGTTTTACAGAACTTTACTTTAAAAATCACCTTCCCAAAATGCAAAAAGCACACTTTTCTTAGAACGACTCTGAAATGTTATGTTACAAACCGCACAGAGACAAACCATTACTAAATGTCACCGAGCACCATGAGAAGAAACCCCAAAATGGAACATTTCAAGTGGAGGTCATTGTTTCCACCCAAGCAAGCTGTGGAAGCCGAGCATGAAGCTGAAATGTGTAGAGTGCCTCCGTCCCACTAATTCTCTCTTTAATTAAAGCAGGCAAAGGCGAGGGCTCTCACAGCCGCCTGATCTCTGAAGTGTTTTTGTGTTGGCACCAATTACACCTTCCTTCTTAACGCTACATGAATGGCGGTTTGATTGGAGGGTAAAGCCCCGGTATTAATGCCAGTGTTTCATATGGGCCTTTTTAGAGGCCTTGGCGATTTGTGATGGCACAGTGCATTTCTTTCCCCATCAGAGAAGATGACGTTGAGTGACTGGCCCAATCTGTTCCCTCATGTGAAACATAGAGAGTGCCATGTCTTCTTTTTTCCCCTTCTTTATTTTGAACTCCGTTCTCATTTCAATTTTGTCCCCCCTCACCCACGCTCCAAATCCACTGCTATGCATTAGCCAGTATCTGTTAGTTGTCTCAAGTTCTTGTGCCTCGGCGTGCCTTTGACAATTGCAAATGTAAAGTTCACAACTGACTGCCTTTGCATCTGCTCCTCGAAGGCCGTGCCTGCTTGACGCCGGGAAGGCCGTGAGAATTGAAATTCCTCCGACGTGCTTCAAGAACCTCGCTCTCAGACTCTTGTGGGAGGGGGGGAAGGCGAGATCAATTGTAATAAAACCTCACTTCAAAAAGGTGCCATCGAAGACCATCTCGGGAATCCCGAAGTGACGTGAAGCCCCCGACCAGAGGAAGGTGAGTGGGGCCGTCGTCTGCGAGTTATAAATACTTTCACCTCAACAGTCAATAATGACATCTCGTAGGCCTCCAGAGCTGTCGCTGTCCAATAACTCAACACGGTGTGCATGTCAGTCAGTAGGACAAGCTGAGAAAACAATAAATCACTTTAGGTGGAATTATAGCACAACATGGCTATTATTTATTTATTTTATTATATTTTATTTATATACTATAAAAAAGTACAAAACAAGGATTCAGAATGAAAAAAAAAAATAATAATCAGAAAAAGAAAAAAAAATCTGTTTATATTTTTACATTTAGCAGTGTAATAAATATTCTATTTATCTAGCGTTTTTAAGCATTTTACATTTATTCCAATATAATAACTCAAGGCTGTAACAATTTAAAACAATATATTTTATTTGTGAACTTATGTTCAGCTATTCTTTTTATTATTATTTATTATTATTAGTAATAATAAATATTGGTTACAAACAGATTTACTTTAAATTTCATCAAGCTGATTACTCACTAAAAACTTCCACAGATCATGTTTTCATGCCATTTTATGTCTTATTTTGATGTAATAACGTGGTTATATCTAAGTATGTGAGTTTTTTACTTACTTTTTTTAATAGTCTTCTCATTAACGCCATTATATTGTTCATTCAGAGACTGATTCGCAAACGTGGAATGCGCACCAGGGTTGCCAGGTCTTCACAACAAAACCCGCCCAATTGCTGCTCAAAACTAACCCAATCACATTTCGAAAGGGGTTCCCCAGTAAAAATCGCATTCCGAGGGGCAGTGTTGGGTGTAACTAAGTGTTACTAAGTAATTATTTACTGTATTATTTACTTCTCTTGAAAAAGTAAAGTAAGGGATAACTCTTATTTTTTCTGTAATTTAATTACAGTTATGTAATTAAACTTAATACTGTGTATAGAGTACAGAACATTTATAAACAATACAATAGTAGATTTAACATAACATTTTAAAGTCTAACCTTAAAATGCATGCTTTTTGTAACGCGGTCAATGATGGAGTCGTAGGCGGAGGATCCATGTGCGACAAACTTTAATGATAGCGAAGTCAAACAGGCGAGGGTCAAACAACAACAAACGGGAGCAGTGCAGATAATCCACAAACAACAACGATAATCCAGGCAAGGGGTCAAAAGGCAGGCAGCAAGAATCACAAGGAGAATTAAACAGTTCGGTCGGCAACGGGTAAACAAGAATACAAGGGAAAAACCCTCAGAGTTGTTAGTAAGACTAGCCAAAACTTCGCAAGGGAAAACCCGCGAGGAGAGTCTATAAATGGCCGCCAGAGGGAAGTGAACCGGGAGACCCGGAACCGGAAGTGGAGTCCCAGGCACGGGATGATGGGTAATGTAGTTAAAAGTCCGGGGAGGGTTCCCGCTGGCGGCGGGCAGAGGGAGCCACAGAGACCGCATTGGTGACAGAGCCCCGCGGCGACTCCTGCGAGGAGGTGCCCGACGCCGGGGTCTACCTCTTCTTCGGGGAGCTGGCCGATCTGGGTGGAGGGCGTGGAATTCAGTGGTGAGGGCCGGGTCAAGGATATCTCCGGCAGCGACCCAAGATCTCTCTTCGGGGCCGAAGCCCTCCGAATCGACCAAGTATTGTAGGAGACCTCTCCGGCGCCGGGAGTCCAGGATGGTGTTAACACGATACACCTCCTCGCCGTCGATGAGAACGGGGGGAGGTCCCTGGGGAGCGGTCTCGTCTAGGTTCTCACCTCCTTCCGGAGCGCCAGCGGGCTTAAACAGAGAAACATGAAAAGTGGGTGAGACACGGTATTCTGAGGGCAGTTCAAGGCGATATGATACCGGAGTGATCTGTTTGATGATTTTAAATGGACCCACGTACCTGGGACAAAGTTTCTTGCAGGGGAGGCGGAGCCGCAGGTCCCGGGTCGATAACCATACCCACTGGCCGGGCTCGTGGGGGGGTTGGGACGGCGCCTGCGGTTAGCTTGTTCTTGAGTGCGGCGGATGGCTCCCTGTAGGTGGACGTGAGAACGATTCCAGGTCTCCTCGCTGTGTTGGAACCAGGAGTTGACTGCTGGGAGATTGGATGGCTCCCCTGACCAGGGGAATAAGGGAGGCTGAAACCCTAGGATACACTGAAAAGGGGTGAGATTAGTGGCAGGTTTAAACAGGGAATTCTGGGCATACTCGGCCCAGAATAGATCGGCTCCAGTCCTCCTGGTGATCCTGACAGTACGAGCGAAGGAAGCGAGTCAACTCCTGGTTCAGTCTCTCTGCCTGACCGTTGGCCTGTGGATGGTACCCTGAGGTGAGGCTTACGTTGACTTCCAGGAGGCGGAAGAACTCCGACCAGAGCCGTGAGGTGAATTGGGGACCTCGGTCAGACACAATATCCTCTGGAAGGCCGTAAAATCTGAACACCCAATTGCAAAGGAGTTCGGCCGTTTCCAAGGCCGTGGGGAGCTTCGGAAGGGGTATGAAGCGGCAGCCCTTGGAGAAGCGATCTACCACGGAGAGGATGGTGGTGTATCCGTTGGACGGAGGCAGGTCAGTGATAAAGTCCATGGCGATGTGGGACCACGGGCGCTGAGGTACAGGCAGGGGTTGAAGCAGTCCGGCGGGTAGGCGACGGGGGACTTTGGCTGTGTTACAAGTGGCACAGTCTCGGATGAATTTGATGGTATCCTGGCGTATAGTGGCCCACCAGAATCTGTTGCTGAGTAGGCGCAAGGTAGCCTCGATACCTGGGTGCCCCAAACTGGGTGTAGAGTGGACCTTGGCTAGGACTTGTGGTTGTAGGCATAGGGGAACATAGGTGAGATCTGCAGGGCAGTCGGCGGGAGAGGGGTCCTGGATCTGAGCCTCAGCAATTTCTGTCATGATGTCCCAGGATACGGGCGCGACTATCATGGTGGTAGGCAGGATTGACTCTGATGAGGCTATGGGTTGTCCGGGTTCGTGGATACGTGAGAGGGCATCCGCCTTGGTGTTCTGCGTGCCTGGCCGGTAAGAGACCTGGAACTGAAAGCGGGTAAAAAACAGGGACCATCTGGCCTGACGATGGTTGAGTACCTTGGCCAACCGAAGGTATTCCAGGTTCCTATGGTCCGTAAGTACGGTAAAAGGGTGTTTAGAACCCTCAAGCCAGTGTCGCCATTTCTCCAATGCCAGTTTGATGGCCAATAGCTCGCGATTGCCCACGTCGTAGTTTCTTTTGGCGGGACTTAGTTTGTGTGAGTAGTAGGCGCACGGAAACATCTTGGCCGGATCACCTTGTCGTAGAGATAATACCGCCCCTACGCCGGTACTAGATGCATCCACCTCCACGATGAAGGGTTTCTCAGGGTCTGGGTGATGGAGAATGGGTGCGGTGGTAAATCTTCGACGAAGGTCGTCAAAGGCCTGGAGGGCTGGTTGGGACCAGGCGAGACGGGAAGCACCCTTCTTAACCATAGCGGTAAGGGGAGCAGCCACGGAGCTGAAATGACGTATGAATCGTCGATAAAAGTTGGCGAAGCCGAGGAAGCGTTGCAGTTCCTTGAGAGAGTTGGGGCGAGGCCATTTCAGGACTGCATTCACCTTCTTCTCGTCCATGGCAACCCCCTCAGCACTAATGATATATCCAAGGAAGGAGATGTTGTCTCGGTGAAACTCGCACTTTTCCTCCTTGGCATAGAGCTGGTGGGCGATTAAGCGCTGGAGAACTGATCTGACGTGTTTGATGTGCTCGGTGAGGAAATTGGAGTAAATCAGGATGTCATCTATGTAAACGATCACCTAGCGGTTGAGCATGTCTCGGAAGACTTCATTAATGAACGCCTGGAAGTAGGAGGGGCTATTGGCTAGGCCGAAGGGCATGACCCTGTACTCGTAGTGCCCCGAGGTGGTCGAGAAAGCCGTCTTCCACTCATCGCCTGCCCGGATTCTGATCAGATTATATGCAGAGCGCAAATCCAGCTTGGTGAAGATTCTGGCAGACCGCAGTTGTTCCAGGGCTGAAGGGACGAGTGGCAGGGGGTAGCGGTACTTGATGGTCACCTCATTCAGCCCACGGTAGTCAATGCAAGGACGGAGGCCTCCGTCCTTCTTCTTTACAAAGAAGAAGCCTGCTGAGGCCGGTGAGGTGGAAGGAGCGATGAAACCTTTGGCCAGTTCCTCCTGGATGTACGTGTTCATAGCTTCCGACTCGGCCCGGGACAAAGGGAACACCCATCCCCGGGGTGGTGTGGCTCCCGGGACGAGATCGATGGCGCAGTCCCCTGGCCGGTGTGGAGGCAGTCGGGTGGCTTTGGAACGGCTGAAGGCCTCGAGTAGATCATGGTAGTCCAATGGTATGGCGCTGGGGTTGGTGTGAATCCCCAGTGTGTCTCGTGGGTGAGGTGTGGCTTGTAGACAGTGCCGCTGGCAGTGGGTGATGGTGCGAGTGGCCCAGGCGATGGAAGGTTCATGTTGGTTCAGCCAGGGGTAGCCCAGGATGATGGGTGACTGCGGTGATGTAATAATGAAGAAACGTATGGTTTCCTGGTGAGACGGTTGAATCTGAAGGCTGAGGTCGGTAGTGGTGCGGAGGATTCTTCCGGAACCTAGCGGTCGCCCGTCGAGGGCGGCCACTGCCACATGAGGAGAGCAAGAGAGAGTGGGAAAACCATTAGCATTCACGAAATCTGCGTCAATAAAATTTCCAGCCGCGCCAGAGTCAATTAGAGCAGTGGTCTCAATGACAGAGTTATCACATCCGATTCTAACCGGTTTAACACAAGAGTTTGTGAGAGACTTGGGAAGACTCACCGAGGTAGGTTGGCGTGGTGGACGGGTGGGGCAGTTGGCCCGGATGTGACCTGCCAGTCCGCAGTAAAGGCAGAGATTTCCTCGCAGCCTTCTCTCCCTCTCCTCCAGAGACAATTTGGTTGCCCCCAGCTGCATCGGTTCGGGGGAAGGTTCGGTGTTAGATGCAGATTGAGGTACCGGAACTGGTAGGCGGACAGGCTTGCGAGCCCTCATGATGTTATCCACCCGGATGGAGAGATCAATATATTCCTCCAGGGAAAGGTTCTCGTCGCGACAGGCCAGTTCTACCTGAAGGTCTGGGTGGAGCCCCTTGCGATAGTGTAATTTCAATGGCCCGTCGTTCCACCCGCTCTGAGCTGCAAGGGTCCGGAAACTTAGGGCGTAGTCCGCAGCAGTCCTCCTGCCCTGCCGAAGTGTCATGATCTGCTCTCCTGCCTCACCTCCCTCCATGCTCGGCTGGAACACCTCCTTAAATTTCTGCAGAAAGATAGCGAAAGAGGGAAAGGTGGGGCGGTCGAGCCGCCAAACTGCTGTGGCCCACTCCAAAGCTCTCCCACAGAGAAGAGAACACACAAAAGCAATTTTAGACTCATCGGTAGGATACAGGTGTGGTTGCTGAGTGACGAACAGCGAGCATTGTAGGAGGAAACCTTTACATTTGGTAGGTGTGCCATCGAACTTTTCAGGGAAAGCAAGGCGTGGACTAGAGGTTACGGGCTGAGCCCCTATGGGTGGTGAAGTCGTGGGAGGAATGGCGGGCGGCGCCGTCAACTGTAAACCCTGTAGTGCTCTTACCAGCTGTCCGGTTAGGTCGGTAAGGCGATCCAGCTGTTGTTGGTGCATGAGCAGGGTGGATGCCTGTGCCGTCAGCTCTGTGGTCAGCTGGTGCACCGTCGCAGATTCAGTCGATGGCACCTCCAGGCGGTCGCTGGATCCGATGACGGCGAAGTTTTCTGTAACGCGGTCAATGATGGAGTCGTAGGCGGAGGATCCATGTGCGACAAACTTTAATGATAGCGAAGTCAAACAGGCGAGAGTCAAACAACAACAAACGGGAGCAGTGCAGATAATCCACAAACAACAACGATAATCCAGGCAAGGGGTCAAAAGGCAGGCAGCAAGAATCACAAGGAGGATTAAACAGTTCGGTCGGCAACGGGTAAACAAGAATACAAGGGAAAAACGCTCAGAGTTGTTAGTAAGACTAGCCAAAACTTCGCGAGGGAAAACCCGCGAGGAGAGTCTATAAATGGCCGCCAGAGGGAAGTGAACCGGGAGACCCGGAACCGGAAGTGGAGTCCCAGGCACGGGATGATGGGTAATGTACTTAAAAGTCCGGGGAGGGTTCCCGCTGGCGGCGGGCAGAGGGAGCCACAGAGACCGCATTGGTGACACTTTTTTATACCCTTCTCACTTTAAACAAGTTGAGTTTGTAAGAATATTGGTGAAACTTTAGTGTCCAATTCTCACAATTAACTAATTGGATATTAGCATGGATCTTACTGGGATAGTGGCTGTTTATTATTACTTAAAAAGCACATATTAATGTCTTATTCTGCAAGACCTTATTCTAAACACTTTGTCCTACCCAACTACTACTCAATTCTGAAACTTAGCAACTACTTTACTAAGTATTAATAAGCAGTAATTAGGTGTATATTGAGGCAAAAGTAGTTAATAGTAAATAGTAAGAATTGGATTCTAATCTAAAGTGTGACTAGAATAATTGATGTAGTTATTTATTATTTATTTGAAAGAACTGTTTAATGTCTATCATTGTATCATTAACTTGTTGAGGTTGATATAGGATTTGCAAAGTAATCTAATTACACCGTTGAATATGTAATTAGTAACTAGTAATTAATTATTTTTCAGTGTAACTTACCCAACACTGCCGAGGGGTGAAATATACATTTTTGGCGGGCTTCCTCTGGTAAAATTCGAATTCCAGGGGCTAAATATCACATTATTGGTGTCGCTTCAACCTGCAGACATGAAAACAACCCGCGGCAACAGTATTAAAGTAGCCCAATTCTGCGGAAAAAACACAGACTTGGCAACACTGACGCGCATGAATACAAGAGGCGGGATTTAACGCATGAACCAATCACAGCCGATCATAACCAGTCATATCCAATCAGGCATTGCCTCCTCTCACGTGATTTTCCCTAATTCATTAAATCATCCATTTTTTTATTATATTTTAATAAAATGAAATACTGAATTGTATTATTTTATATAATTAAAAACCTTTTGCTGACAAACAGAAAACTTAGTGGTTTGAAGTATAGTGGCAAAGATTGGTAAGATTTGAAATGACAGTTAATGTCGTCTAATAATTCTAGTTCTAAATATGCCTGACTTGATTTTTTTTCATATGAACTATTGTTTTACTGAATGACATTTTAGTGGGTGTCTTCTATAATCATAGTAAGTAAAACTTCATAAAAGTCATTCTTTGTAAATGTCTTTTTTATTTTTGTGCTCATAAAATAAAATTAAACAGAACTCATTGCAATCTATGAAAAAAAAATTTTTATTGTTTTGATGCTTGAAACCCCCTTTTGTGAACCATATATAAATATAAAATTTGGTCAAATGTTGTTGTTTTTTTAATAATGTCAGTTTTATAAATTATGGTGATTTATCAAATTGAACTTTTTCACAGTGCATTTATTTTTATTTCCTGGCAGCGCCTCAGTTACTATGTAAACACAATAAATGTCCATTTGAAAGACCAATTATTAGACAAGCAAACATGAGCTTATGAAGGTGCAAAGAGGCTGACTGGCAGCACATTGTCCGATGACTTTGAGTACAGCCTGCACCATCATGTTGGCCAGATAAGGAGAGCTTATGGGCTCTAAAACAATGAGACGTGAAGCCAGTCATCACTAATGGTAAGACAGCCAAATCAATGCGCAGAAGCTCTTATTGAATACAGTACAATACTGCGACGTTTGTTGCAGCAAAATTGTTTGGCTGCACACTATCTTTAGTTCAGCTGCAATGATGAAGCACCATTAATCTGTTTTTGTGCCTCTCCTCCTCTCTCGTTCACTCTCTCTCTCCATCTCCTCCTTATCCTCCTAATCTTGGTGACTGTGCAACAACTAATCCCGAGGGATTTGAACCTAATGAATCTCATTGATTTGTTCTAGAGGGATGAGGAACAAGACGGAATGGGGTGTTTTGACACAAAAAATTAGATTCACACTCAAGTGTCTTTTGGGCTTGGTAAGCTTAAGAGGTGAGGGAGAAATGTGGACTTCAGGTTTATAATTAGATTTTCCTCTCATGAACTCTCAGCTAAGTCTTTTTGCCACCATTCTGTAACCTCAATGCTCACCTTTTTCTTGCAAAACTGCAATATCCTTTTGGTTTCCTGCTTTTGGTGGATGTGGGTGGAATAGGAATCCCTTTCAAGTAAATCAACGTGTTACTTCAAACCCCTGAGGCACAATTTTTTTTGTATTAAACCACAGTCAGTAAATGAATTACTTAAGGGGTGTTTGTGGATTTTCATAGCAAAGTGTATAAGTTATATCCGGTGTGTTTCCTCTGAGGAGGCAAGGGAGGCAGTGTCTCCTCAAAATATTGGATGAGAAAAAAATGTTGCAGTACAAAAATAAAACAACGGGAGTCACGTGAGAGGAGGCAATGCCCCCATCGCGATATGATTGGTTATGTTCAGCTGTGATTGTTCATGTGATAAATCCCGCCTCACATTCACGTACATTCCGCATTTGCGAATCAGTCAGAATAAACAATATAATGGCGTTAATGGGAAGACTAATCTGAAAAAAGTAAACAACTCACACACCTAGATATAACCACTTTGTTCCATCAAAATAATAACTTGAAATGGCTTGAAAACATGATCTGTGGGAGTGGTCCGTGACCAATATTCACCCAGCTTTGATGAATGATGATCCGGTGCAGTATGTAAAAAAGACAGCTAGTAGTTGAAATGGGTACTGCTGTCTAAATTCAAAATATTGTTTCTCCCGCCACCTTCGCCTCAGACTCAACACCCACACGGGTTGCCAGATTGAGGACAAGCAAAAGGAACAAGCACAACTGACAATGGTATGCGACAAACCTTACACTTGATGAGTTGATTTATCCATGTTTTAATATGTCTGTAGTCATAAAGCTTTTTGTTTAGTCAACTCAAATATCTAAGTTGTGACTTAATATAACTGAACATTTCAAGTTGACTAAACCTATTTGAGTTGACTGAACTTAAAATTTTAAGGCAGCAGGGTAACATTATTTTAAGTTGACTCAACCTTTTTTTGTTTGTTTGTTTGTTTTGGTTTTTACAGTGTGGGTTATTTAGACCCATCTGGTTGGGTTAAATGTTTTTACCAAACATGCTGGGTTATTTCATTTAAGCCGAGTATTGTTTAAAAATTATTATATTGCTGGTTTAAAATGGACTGGAAGTTATAAAAAACACACACAGAATTACTAGAGGCAACAGCAATCAAAAGATGAATATTTATTATTAAGCAAAAACACATGGACAAAATACCAGACAAATTGAATTTATTTAAATACAGCATGGTTTACAATATTACATACAATATACATATATACATATTGTCACGGGTGCGGAGCAAGGCGACAGACACAGTGGGCGTGACGTCAGGCCTCGGAGAGGTTTTTATTAAACAATAAAACAGAAAGTGTCCAAAACGGGGAAAAGTGTCCAAAATAAAAAGGGGATCTGGTGTCCTCGACGTGACGGGGTTCCGTGAAGGAGGGGCAGTGTTCAGAAGGGAAGGGTCCAGGGAAGGGTCCAGGTAAGGGGCGGAGTCCGGCGGCCGCACTTGCTCCCCGGAGGGGTCCGCGGCAATATGACGGGTAGCGGCTTCCTTTAGCGGCTTCATCCATTCCTTAGCGGCGGCACTTCCTCGGCGGGTGAGAAGGCCCGGCATCCTGGCCCGCAGCCATTTCCATGCGGCTCGCACTCGGACCCACGGGTCCGGCAGCTCGTCCATCACATCGGCGGCGCTCGTCCCTCAACGCGCCCTTCCTGGACCCACGAGGACACCAGCGTGCATGCACGGGGAAGAGACCGGTCTCCTGAGGAGAGGCGCGCTCGGCATTTTAACAGCGGCGGTGATGAGGCTTCATTCACATCAGGTGTGCCTCATCACACGCCGCCAGACCTGGATGTTTCAGCGCCCCTCCTCCTCCCACACGCCCACTCCCGTCGGGAGCCTGGTGAAGGGCGGCGATTACCGACGGGGTGAAGCTGATAGTTAGGGGGGAGGCAGCCGACTCGTCACATTCCCCCCCCCCAAGCGACATCCCCGTCATCCGGTCGCCGCCCACGCAGGAGTGCTACCTTCCTCAACCAGGCTCCAGCGGTCGGAGTGGGCGGGGATTCCTCTCCGGGCGACTCCCTCTCGCAACGCCACCGGACCGGGGACAGAGAAACCGGAACTTAGTCGACAGCCTCAACCAACCGCAGGGTAAGTGATACTAAATAAGAAAAGTCACTTACCCCCTTTAGCGGCTGGGAGGCCGTCACCGTTGTTTCTCCGTCCCTCCGGGTCCGAATCTTCATTGACTTTTGCGAGCGAGAGGGGATGACGTCATCAGGTGTTTCCCACTGCGCTGTCTAAGCTCCGCCCATGCCCGCATTCTCCACCAATTGTCACGGGTGCGGAGCAAAGCGACAGACACAGTGGGCGTGACGTCAGGCCTCGGAGAGGTTTTTATTAAACAATAAAACAGAAAGTGTCCAAAACGGGGAAAAGTGTCCAAAATAAAAGGGGATCTGGTGTCCTCGACGTGACGGGGTTCCGTGAAGGAGGGGCAGTGTTCAGAAGGGAAGGGTCCAGGTAAGGGGCGGAGTCCGGCGGCCGCACTTGCTCCCCGGAGGGGTCCGCGGCAATATGACGGGTAGCGGCTTCCTTTAGCGGCTTCATCCATTCCTTAGCGGCGGCACTTCCTCGGCGGGTGAGAAGGCCCGGCATCCTGGCCCGCAGCCATTCTATGCGGCTCGCACTCGGACCACGGGTCCGGCAGCTCGTCCATCACATCGGCGGCGCTCGTCCCTCGACGCACCCTTCCTGGACCCACGAGGACACCAGCGTGCATGCACGGGGAAGAGACCGGTCTCCTGAGGAGAGGCGCGCTCGGCATTTTAACAGCGGCGGTGATGAGGCTTCATTCACATCAGGTGTGCCTCATCACACGCCGCCAGACCTGGATGTTTCAGCGCCCCTCCTCCTCCCACACGCCCACTCCCGTCGGGAGCCTGGTGAAGGGCGGCGATTACCGACGGGGTGAAGCTGATAGTTAGGGGGGAGGCAGCCGACTCGTCACAATATATACACAATGTTTACAATATATACATAATGAAAAAAAGTAACATTTAAAAGTAGCATTTTAATTTTAGTGTATTCAACTGTTCTTTGTAATCGCTTTTTACCGAAATAGAGGTGAAAGGCTGCCGTTCACTGGGGTAACTACTAACTTCAGTCCACAGACTCGTGTTTCACTCGTAGCTGAAAGATGCAGTGACTTACTCCAAAACCTACCCATAAATAAACAATACTAACATTAGAGAACATATTTTAACATCAAATTAAATTAAACTCAGTACTACAATGAATAAAATCCATTTATTTTATGCAAACCAAAAGGCTTTCCATCATGCAAAGTGACCGTTGCTGACACAGCTGACTGACCACAAATAATACGTTTTACAGCACAGTAAAGATGTTATAAATGAAATGAAGTGTATACAAATCTTTATTTCGCTGAAGAAGTGCACCAAATTTTTGGCACTGAGAACCGATCTCTCCTGTAGAGGACTCAAAAAACCGTGCCGTGACTGTAACTCAGCAGCTGGATTGTTTTCGTCAGAGACAGGCTTGACCCAGCAGCTGGGTCGAAAAAATTTACCCAGTTAAAAGTGACCCAGCAACTTACAGAAAAACTACCCAGCACCTGGGTAAAAAAAAATACAAAAAATAACCCAATAAAATGACCCAACAAGATGAACCCCAGCAAATATTATTAAGTTTATTGGGTAAGCTGTAAGTTAGCGGAATCACACAGATCAAAACAAAAACAGACATTCTGACACGGAACACACAATTTCAAAGAATAACAACTAGCTAGCATTGTTTGTCAGAGAAACAAGTATGTGAAACTTGGCATGTTTCCTGAATGTCTGCAAATGTATCATGGTGTTTTTATACTTTAGTACAGTCAAAATTACTTACGCACATTTACAGTGACCTATAACAACCATCATGTTATGTTCTCACTGAGTAAATCCACCTTTGTGGCAAAGTTGCGTATTTAATTAATTCTTCAATTCCCACTTCATTGGTAGCAGATTGTTTGGGGCTCCTCCTTTTAATTAGCTTCCCTCTAGCACCGGGGCACAATGTTTCAATTAGACACTTAATGAAATTCAATGATCATAAAATACAATTACCACCATGGTGCAGCTCTTCAGTGAAACCAATTAAGGTAGTGGTAACAAGCGAGAAGAAGTTCTTTCATCATGGACGGGAAGCAGACAGGAAGAAAGCCGTCTGGGGACATGCGCTTCTCTTCTCCTGTTAGCAGCGTTGGTACTGGCGTAGGAAGAGTAAAATGCTGGGAGGCCCGGCATGGCGCTTTACCCCACTTGAGATGAGCAATTATGGGTGATTTGCCAATTGGTGCGTGCTTCTGTGTGTTTTCCCTGCAGAAAAATCACTTATTTATCTTGAGAAGTGAATACTTCAGTTCTCAATATATCTTAATAAGGTGTTGGTGTAGTGCCACTCATGCCACTTTAAGACTCCCTCCATTTGCCATTGGTCAGTCTAAACGGTTAGCCCCGCCCTAAACTCACTTCATTGGCTGAGGAAGTATTGCTATGCTGAGCTGTTCGGATTGTTTAAACAAACAGTTTAATGTTTTGATAGCAGCACAGAGCCACAGTGTTTACACTTTTTTTCTGGGAGGAAAATCAACCTGGCTCATTTATAATTGACTGAAGTTTAACTGGGAAAGGAGAAAGTATTTTAACATTTAAAAATTTACGCACTTCAGCTTTAAGTAGTCAGAAGCCTGACAGATGCCAAAGGGAACTGTTATCGAGTCAAATTATTGTTCTAGTTTATGACAGAGACAAATGGATACTGTCAAAGCGAATTTTAAAGAACAGATGATGATTTTTATGCATTGCAAATTGCAAATGCACATTAGAGGACTTTGTAGTACCTGTAGAGTAGTGTAGCACTCTATCAATTCGACAGTGATATCAAATGTCAGATGATAAAATGTTATTCATACCTTGAAAAGTTTCAGGTGTAGGAGGTAAAAACTTCTAAGCGTCGATTCCTGCAGCCATTTAAGGGACGATCGAATCACTCACCAGCATCGCTTGGCATGTGCAGGGATTTCAGCCCGACGCAGACCGACCGCTGCGGAAAATTGGCCAGTGACCCCCGAGATGGGTCAGTCCCAATTCACAGATGGCAAATTGCGTGGAAGGCATTGATTAATGGGAAAGACACAACTCGTTATAGTCGGCGGTGTCATCCTCGCTCTCTGAGTAGCCCGGGCTCGCACCCTCTCGTTCCCCTCCCTCGCCTTTCATCAAGCTAGTGGATGAAATAACAATCTAACAATTGATCTCACCCCCTGCAATTAATGGCCTTCTCGTTGGCGTAATTTGCAGAAGAGAATAAACAGCAACGTAACTGAGACCCGGCAAATGGAAGTGGGAGATTCTTGTGTTCATTCGCCATTTAGCATATGAGGTACTTTCAGCTGATTGTCAATCAAAGGTAATTGGGGTTCTACGTATATCAGCACAGCGAGACGACTCTAATAATAGAAGGACACGGCTGTGTTTGTAAGAAGACAAACACAGTCTAGAAATCTGACTGCAAGTAGGAACGCCCAGTGATATATTTAAAATTAGATGTATAGTACATACAACAGCATATATAGTATACAATACTCTCATTCAAGTGAGATATACTATAGCAGATCTCGTATCATCACAAAATGGAAAAATATATTATCAGCTAGCCTTTTCAATGAGGATATATATAAGTATATTCAACTTTATCCATATATGTACAGTACACTTGCAAATCTCTGCATGATTGTAAACCAAATGTAAACTATATTATCGACCAGCTCTAATTGGCTACATTAAGATATTATAAACACTGCTAAGATTTTTTTGCTGCTTTGAAACAATGTGTATTATAAAAAGCACTATATAAGTAAAAATGACATGAATTGATTTACTGACTCTACTATATTTTTTTAGTGCCATGGCAGTAGTTGAATTATCATTGAGTTACTTTAGGCAACAATTAGCCTTTTAACTTGTTGAAATATTATATCACTGTTTTTAGAGATCCTACTTCTTTAAAGAAGACAGAATTAAGTAACCAATTAAACAAAAAAGTTATTTTACTTACTGTACTTTTTTTGTTGTGCAATATTTAGTAACATCCTGCTGTTCATCATTGTTTTTGATATAGAAACTAGAATGTTTTCTATCCTTATTAAATGTATTTTGTGTAAGTTCAAATTTCATCTCCATTGTTTTTGTTATAAAGACTGCTAGGATTACAAAACGTTATATTATCTGATAGTTGTGTGTTTAAACATTAAGTTTTGTAATATGTGCCAGTTTTGGCTCCAAGCAAAATTGCAAAAATAATAGATTTTTTAAAAGGGACATTGGATGCCTATTTTCCATAAGTTAGTATGATTAGAATCTTCATGAAATGTCTGCAAATTACTTTGGTTAAAATTCCATGATCATGTAAAACAATACCATTTAACCTCGTCAAAAACAGCTCTGTTCACAGTGAGTCATTTTGGCGCACGTCTCTTTAAATGCTAATGAGCTCTGCGCATCTCTTTAAATGCTAATGAGCTCTGCGCATCCCCGCCCCCATCTTTAATTTTTTGTGTAGTTGGTGGTGTATTACCATCAAAAACAAAACTACTCCACTACGCCCTCAGTAGCTTGTGTGAAAAGGGCCAGAGGGTGCAAAATATGCTAATACGGGACAGTCCGTCAGCGGCCATGGGCGGGGCTTGAGCAGTATGACGTCATACTGCTCAGAAAATCAAAACACCTTGATAATTGAGACTGTTTAGCATTTTTGGGTACTAAAAAAGGAGTGAATTGATTTTTATCAATGTAGGGAGGTTGTGTCCACAAACTGATATGCAAAGACCATGTAAAAGTGAATTTTGCATCCAATGTCCTCTTTAAAAAACAGGTTACCTGAGCTATCCGCTTTCTACCATTAGTTGGATAAGCAGATGGCCCCGCCACAAACTCCAAAATTGGGCTACTTTAACACTGTTGCTGCAGGTTGTTTTTCATGTCCGTGGGTTTAAGCGACACCAATAACGTGATATTTATCCCCTAGAATTCAAATTTTACCAGGGGAATCCTGCCAAAAATGTGTATATTTTACCCCTTAGAACATAATTTTTACCGGGGGACCCCCCCCCCGATTAGGCTAATTTTGTGCTAGTTTTGAGTATCAATTGGGCGGGTTTTGTACTGAAAACCTGTCAACCCTGGTTTCAGTGCACCACAGTATGTTTTAGTTATAGTTGTTTCTTCACATTAAGCTGAGGGGAAACAAATTAAATGGAATAAGTAACATATGTCACCTTAAATACCAATGTATTTTCTGTTAGTAGCTTGTATTCTAACTACTTTATAAAAGAAAGTTATGAGTAACTTGGAAAGTTTGAATTAGCTTCTTCAAGACAGAGACTGCGATGACACAGCTAATGAAATATGGATTGATTCTTATCCATAGACCAAACAAAAGCATCTTTCGGTTTTCTGAAAGTCAGTCACACGCTTAGGGAAACGACTCATTCAATATTAATCATCTCTTTCCAGGAATGTCTTGCCCAGTGTCCCCTTGAAAAAGTCATTTTTCTACCTTTTAAACTGCATTTTTTTTTTTTTAAGGCTGGCTGATGGCAAATTGCCCTGACTGACTCATAAAGGAGCAGGGAGGTCAGCAGTATTGAAGAAATTTCATGTTTGATCCAGAGCTCTTTCTCGTGTCTGGGCAGAAGATGACATATGGTTCTGACTCACTCACCTGTAAGAAGGCCTCTTCCATAGCTGTCCAGCAAGAGGAGGACAACAGAGGACGCAATAACAGTGACTTATGAACAAACATGACAAACTACAGCTCTATTTCTACAGTGGGGGAATCACAAGTGCTCTTAAGCAGAAAAATGAAATTTTTCGTCATTTACTCTCAATCATGTCATTCCAAAACCACAAATTGCATGCTCTCCTTTTGTGTTTTACAAAAAATAGGCTTTGGAACATCATGAGGGTGAGTAAATCATGACAGAAGTTTTATTTTCAGCAACTATTTCTTTAAAGACTGACCAGACAATTAGAACAAATGCAGATGACATATTTGACATCACTGTCAATTTCTTCACACTGATATAGAGCTGTAATCGGGCCTTAAAAGTTAGGCCCGACAGAATTCGGCCCGAGCCCGACAAGTATATTTTTATTGACAGCTTTTTAAAAGCCCGAACCCATTTACAGCCCGACATTATTAAAATGTAACAGCTCTTTTGCCTTCTATATACATATAATAAGTCTTCTGTATACATATAATAAGTCATAAATAAGTCTTCTGTAACATCGTAACATCTCAGCACTCTAAATAGGCATACACTTAACCTATAAAAAGGCCAACGCGCCAATAAAAATGACTCTTTCTTAACAAATTAAATTATAAGTTCTCATTTAAGATGGGTATTTGGCAATAACATAATTAAGATAAAGGCTCCGCGGGATTTGCTTCGCCACTTCTCTCCACAATCCGGCCTCAACGCGACGGTGAATATGAGCTGAAATGTAATAAAAGAATAATGTTAATATTAGCCTATATACTCTGTCTACATTATGCATTTAAGACTCAATTAATATTTAGTTATAATTTTAAAAACCTTTACTCACCAAGATTAGGCTACATGTTTTTGTGGAGGAAAATTATTGAATCCACTGTAGCTTCAGCGCGATCCTAATTTTGCAAGTTTCGCAAATTTTGCCAAAACGCAATCACCAGAGGCAAGCCTCCGTTTCACCTCCTCAGCATCCATTTTCGCATCTTTCTCACGCCAATCGAAACGCATCACATGACCGCTCATTTACCGCGCAAGCCCGAGCCCGTGTAAAATGATATAAATTAAGCCCGAACCCGACCGAAACCGTCGGGTCCCGTCGGGTTTAGACGGGTTCGGGCAAAGATCTTCAGCTCTACACTGATATGCTGTTTTTTTTATTGCTGCAATCTACTTGAGCTGACGGCTGTGAATTTGCATATTTTGAGTGGGTATCTAATCCAGTGAAAGCAGGTGTAATGTAAGAAAGAGCTTGGCATGTTGTCACCTTCACCTCCATGCTGGGTTTTATCGAGGAGGGTGGAATTTGATTGACGCCGAACTGCACCTTCACACATTTGCTCTGACGAAGAATACTGCTGCTCTTCACTCATATCGCCTACATAGATAAAGAACAAAAAAGCCTGACTGAACAAGGCTGACTGAATGATGTCTCATCTCTGTGACAATTCAAAGACGGTGAGTAGAACTAAGCCAGACAACCTGTGTAGGCTTGCTGTGAGTGTGTTTTTTTTTTTCAGTCAAATAATACACCGAATCATGTTATTAAAATAATACTAATCCAGTTGGAGCTGTTATTTATTTTAGTGATGTATTCAAATAATAGTGGTGTTTTATGTATGAAATTTCAAAAAATCATTTGCTTGCACAGCATCGAATAGCAAGTAAAACGTGTAAATCACAAAAAGTAATTAAAAGCTCTTATGCCTCGTCATACTCCGTATTGCAGCCCTCTGTAGTTCATTTTCCCTCATTTAACCGCAGCATGAACACAAACCCTGAACCAGAACTGCAGAAAAGCTTGCTCCACCATTGAACGTCCATTTAAGCAGCAGTGAACTCTGCACCCAATGTGTTTAAAGCCTTATTATCATATTAGCAGAAAATGGCAAGCAATGACAAAACAGGGCCAGTGTTCTTGGATTAATAGGAGCTGGCGCATTATAGTACAAGTGAACAGCTAGGCTTCTCGAGGCTTGTAAAGCGGAGCTTGACGTCCTGCTGTGAAGGTGGAGTGCTAAGTCAACTGTAATCCACTTAAGATGGCTCAACATCATGAACTGCTCAACGTGCGCAGAGCCTGTTATAGCAATTTCTCACACTTAACTCCCAAAACCCTGCTCTTTTGTTCATAATTGTCTTCGTTTACACTATTGACAATATTTTTTGAAGGATCTAAAGCCTTTTTGGATTGAGTAACATTTCAAGTTACACAAGCAAAATAGTAGCTGTTGTTGTTTTTACTCATTTCTTTTGTGGTGCTTGCTAATGCAGCCAACATTAATCATCAGTATTAATTTTCTGCATGTACACTAACATTCAAAAGTTTGGGGTTGTTAGATTTACTTGATCAAAAATACAGAGTTCTGGCATGAAACTCTAGATGGCACAGTCTGATTGGTCTAACTCAATCTGACCTAATGACATCATTATCACATGGCACAGCTGATTGGTTCTCTCCTATGTCAGTAGCCAATGAGCTTACTGCTCAACATTTAAATATATGACTACTGCTTGCTGTAGGAGTTTGCAGGATGCTTCAGAAACCCCCCACCTTCCCCAGCTCCACCTGTATAGATCTGCTGGTGATTCATGTATGCTATATAGGGGTTATTCATATGTGTTATATGTGCAGCAGCAATATTTCTTACATGCTCACAGCAGCATGTTGTGAATGTATTGGCAAGTCTCGGTACTTGTTCTGCCGTAGTAGCAGCAGCGTAGCAGATCTATTCCGCCAAGACATTAACGTTGTCATGTAAATTGCCATGCCAATCCCTCCGAGAGTTGTCATGACAGAAATACAGTTAAAGCACTAATATTGTGAAACATTCTATTTTCTGTTTAATTTTTCCGTTTTAATGTATTTTAAAATGTATTTTATTACTGTGATGCCAAAGCTGAATTTTTAGTATTCATTACATTGTGTCTACAACGTCTTGCCGCGCCACACCGCACTTAATGTGAATTTTCTCATTGCGTTATCGCTCTAAATTACCCGTGGAATGTTTCCAGTGTCACTCGCGTATATATATTCATGTCAAACTGAATGTGTCAAACATGTTGATATTTTTTAATTCACATTTTTGCATTGGCTTTGTATGTAATCTGCCCGCGCGAATAATTGAATTCACTTTTGATGTGCAAACACCATAATGCTGTGTCTACACCAAATATGAAGCGGATATTCTCATTGCATTATCGCTCTAGATTGCCCGTGGGTAGGGATGTAACGATATCAAAATCTCACTATACAAAATATTGCGATATGAAGTCCACGATACGATGTTTATTGTGATATTTTTAAAGAAAGACAAATGAAAATGACTTGGAATCAAAATAAAATTTTTACATTTTAAAGTTAAATTCTCCTATCTAATGCTCTTTGCAATGCATTGTGCAAATTTTTCGTTCGAGTTAAAATTTGTCAACACAATATTGTGCATTTGCGGCAATCATGTTGCCCAATTCATGTCGTTCATGTTGTCCTTTGTATGCAATCTGCTCATGTGAATATTTTATTTTAATTTATTTTATTTTAATATTTTAATTTTTAGTTTTTGGTGTGCTGTCTACACAGGATGCGACAAAGTGACCGTTGCAAACTATTTGTAGTTTGTCATAAACAGAATGAGACATTAGTTTACATAAAGGACTTGCCGTGTCACATCACGCCACTTCACATCCAGTATAAATAGCACCAATGTTTAGAATGGGATCTATTGTATTTTGTCGCATCACGCCACTCACGTCCAGTTTAGACATAGTTTAACTTCAGAAATCTTTCTAATATGCTGATTTGGTGCTTGAAAACATTTCTTATTATTACCAATTTTTTATTTCAATTTCTGCAAAATTATATAAATCTTTTGTAGCAATATGGATTTTACTTTTGATCAATGTAATGTATCTGTTTTGAATAAAAATATTTCTTTCCCCAGAATATAAATCACTCTGTTTGTGCACAGACATAAATATTACATCAAATAGTGCAACTTCAAATTTTTTGAGTGATCATTTAGCAAAGCAGTAACAACCAATTAGAACCCTCAGCAACTGCATAGCAATGCTTTAACAGCCAATCAGAACACTTCAGCAGCAACATAGCAACCGTCTGTCAACCACCCAGCAGCAGCTTTGCAGTAGTTGTGAGTAAGCACCGATAACTTTTTTCCTTGCTATATTTTCTAATGTAAAAATCTAGTTATTGATAATGTCTTCAACATTCTTATTATTTATTCTGATTAAAGTTTTCGAAAAATTATTTAAAAATTAAATTATTTTACATTTTTAAAGAAATATTGTTAAGCATTAGATATTATGAACTAACTGTAAACAACCATTTTTAGCATTTATTAAACTAGGTTACTATTAATTAATGTTAATTTGTAATGCATAAACTAATGTTAATGCATACACTGTATTAGTATATGCACAGTATCATTAACTAAGATTAATAAATGCTGCAAAAAGTATTGATAATTTTTATTCCATGTTACTGCATTGCTAAAATATAGATTCTTATTATAAACTGTGATGAAAAACTGCTGAATATTTTTTTTTTCCCACATACTATAAATCACTATGTGTACACATAAATATGACCTCAAAGTGTGCAGCTTCAAATTACTTTTTGAGTGATCATTTAGCAAAGCACTAACAACCAATTAGAACCCCCAGCAACCACATTGCAATGCTTTAACAGCCAATAAGAACACTTCAGCAGCAACATAGCAACTGTCTGGCAACCACCCAGCAGCAGCTTTGCAGTAGTTGTGAGAAAGCACCATTAACGTTTTTCCTTACTATATTTTCTAATGTAAAAATATAGTTATTGATAATGTCTTCAACATCCTTATTTATTCTGATGAAAGTTTTCGAAAACTAATATTTTACATTTTTAAAGAAATATTTTAAGATTTTTTTGAAAAATGTTTGCTTTGTTAAGCATTAGATATTATGAACTAACAATAAACAACCATTTTTAGCATTTATTAAACTAGGTTACTGCTAATTCATGTTAATTTATAATACATATACTAATATTAATGCAGACACTGTATTAGTATATGCACAATGTCATTAACTAAGATTAATAAATGCTGCAAAAAGTATTGATAATTTTTATTCCATGTTATTGCATTGCTAAAATATAAATTCTTATTATAAACTGATGAAAAACTGCTGAATAATTTTTTTTTCCCCACATACTATAAATCACTATGTGTACACATAAATATGACCTCAAAGTGTGCAGCTTCAAATTACTTTTTGAGTAATCAGTTAGCAAAGCACTAACAATCAATTAGAACACCCAGCAACCACATTGCAACGCTTTAACAGCCAATCAGAACACTTCAGCAGCAACATAGCAACCGTCTGGCAACCACCCAGCAGCAGCTTTGCACTAGTTGTGAGAAAGCACCATGTCTAATGTAAAAATCTAGTTATTGATAATATATACATTTTTAACCATGTCACTTAAGATTGTAGTATTTATTAGTAATCTACCCTTCAGCATACTTATTTATGAACACATTAATGCATCGTGAGATATTTTAGCGGAGTGCTGAGTCATCTTCAATAAAACTTGGCTTAATGTGATGCTGGATGGTGGCCAGATCTCCTCCTCTCCTCAATATATCACACATGTATAACCACAACAAGACTATGCGCATTACACCATCCATCCATCAGCATGGACGAGAGCTCCCGCCCCTCCTCTCCATCTCTGTCAGTGAGTGGAAACACCTGTAAATGATTTCTTTTATTTTGGAGCAGATTTTTCATTTTACTTGGCAATTGTGTTACTTGTCTTCAGAGGGGTCCTGAAATGCAGAACCTTGTCCTGCAGATACCCTTGGTTCTGTTTTAACAAGTTTATTTGTGGCAGGCCTGCCGTTTCCAACTCTCCAAGCAGAGGTTTTGTGAGCAGACAGCTTTGATATAGAGGTAATGCATTAGCATGATGAGAGTAGAAGAGTTCAGGTTCTCACCTCACAGTTCAGGCCGTTGAATATTTTAAAGGTGTGATGATATTTAGATATCTGCTCATAAATTTGGCGTAAACCATCGAACAAACAAGTTCTTCAAGGATAAGAATCACCATTTGTGATATGTGCTAGCATGTTTGATGAAGAAATGCTATCCGAGCAGGACAATGGTTATGTTTTACACCAAACAAACATACCAAGCTCTGACGTCAGATTTCATGTCTAAGTCATAAAAATTCTCAGTGACTATTTCATTCCAGAATCCATTTTTATGTTATAAATCATATAGGAGTAAACACATGGTTAAACCCCAAATACCGCCTGAGGTGTCTGACCTTGGAGAGGGGTGAAAAAAAGAAAAAGCAGGGAAAAATAGGTTGCAGAGAGGCTGTAAACTTCGCTCGTCTTCCAAGTGTGCCCCTGGTGTCAAGTCCATTTCATCACTGTTTAAAAGTTGGGCAGGACTGCTCCGGATAGCCGAAGAATAAATTCTCCTCTCGGCTATATGGAGGGAAAAGCAGCTTATTTGTGATGCGGTTCGTGAGAATGAACCAAATACACTCGGGGGAAGAAAAGTGCTTTGGGATAGAGAAGTGTGTTAGATGCCACGGAAACTTGTGCAGGTTTATCTCCTTACGTTCTTTTGAGCGTTAAATCTTCCAACAGCTTCTAAAAATGTTTCCTCTAGGATATATATATATACAGAGAGAGAGTGCATGTCACTTTCAGAAATCAAACTTAAAAAAACAAAAATAAACTGTACATGTGCACATTCTACAGTAGGATTGTTGAGTTTAATTCGGCACTTAAAAATATATATATTTGATATTTTTATTCTAATTAAAGTTTTAGAAAAATAATATTTATTATATAAGATTAATAAATGCTGTAAAATGTATTAATGATTGTTATTGTCATGTTAGTTGTTGTATTAGTTAACGTATAGATTTATATTATAAACTGTGACAAAATATGATTAAAATTGTGTACACTGACTTGTCGTTCTTGTTGAAAACTCTTTTGATTTTGAGATCATATACCTAGCTGTGTCATACAACTGGCAGGCTAATATGATAATACAGTTGAAGTCAAAAGTTTGCATACACCTTGCAGAATCTGCAGAATGTTAATTATTTTACCAAAATAAGAGGGATCATACAAAATGCATGTTATTTTTTATTTAGTACTGACCTGAATAAGATATTTCACACAAAAGATGTTTACATATACTCCACAAGAGAAAATAATTCTTGAATTTATAAAAATTACCCCGTTTAAAAGTTTACATACACTTGATTCTTAATACTGTGTTGTTCACAGAAATTACCTGAGTGATTCACAGCTATTTTTTTGTTTTGTTTTGTTTTTTTTCAGTGATAGCTGTTCCTTGTTTGTCCTGAAGAGTTAAACTGCCCACTGTTCTTCAGATAAATCATTCAGGTCCCACAAATTCTTTGGTGGTTTTTGTATATTTGTATATTTGAACCCTTTCCAGCAATGACTGTATGATTTTGAGATTCATCTTTTCACACTGAGGACAACTGAGGGACTCACATGGAACTATTACAGAAGGTTCAAATGCTCACTGATGTTTCAGAAGGAATCACAATGTCTTAAGAGCCAGGGGTGAAAACTTTTGAACAGAATGAAGATGTGTACATTTTTCTTATTTTGCCTAAATGTCATATTTTTTTTTTCATTTAGTACTGCCCTTCAGAGGCTACAGAAGATAGTTACATGTTTCCCAGAAGACAAAATAAGTTCAATTTACCCTGATCTTCAAAATGTTTTCACCCCTAGCTCTTAATCCATTGTGTTTCCTTCTGATGCTTCTGTAATAGTTGCATATGTGTCCCTCAGTTGTCCACAGTGTGAAAAAAATGGATCTCAAAATCATACAGTCATTGTTGGAAAGGGTTCAATTACACAAAAATGCTGAAAAACCAAAGAATTTGTGGGTCCTTTAGGATTTTTCTGAAGATAAGTGGGCAGTTTAACTGTTCAGGACAAACAAGAGACTATTATTATCAGAACTATTATTTTATCTTGTGGACTTTATGTATCTTTATGTATTATCTTATTCAGGTCAGTAATAAATAAAAAAAATAGTATGATCCCTCTTATTTTGGTAAAATGATTAACATTTTGCAGATTCTGCAAGGTGTATGTAAACTTTTGACTTCAACTGTGCATTTGTTTTGCATAACTTTCATGTAAAGCCTTAGTAAGTCCAGGATTTGTCTTTACCTTTTGCCTTTAATGAAGTTGAGTAACTTTACCCGTCTGCAGAGAAACTTTTTTACCAAGGCCGTACTCTAAATAAAAGCCTTCAAGTTTATAGCTTCACTGTGGGATAAGAAATCTAGGCCATAATGCTAACCAATTACTCTCGCTCAATGCAATTATGAATATTCACCAAAACATTAAATATTGATTGACCCATGTTAACTTTGAGTCACAGTGAAAATTAAAACAAATATTAATCACATGCCAGAATGTTGGCAATATTTATGAGGTCTGGCAGAGAGTCACGGAAATGTGCTGAGATAACGTCTCTGTTTGTGTTCTCCAATCTACAATCCTAATAGAGAGGACCGTCTATGTCCAATTAATTGTTAAGCCCACCGGTGCACGCGCATATCTTTTGTTATTAAGGACATCTATGTGTGCTAGCGGAATGACTAAATGTCAACCTCCCGTGTTCACGTTCCCCTTGCGGGATGTGATAACGTTCCGTCTTATTGCATTTAGAGCTCATCAGGTTTGTCCTTTATCTGGGGTGTTAATGGACCACTTCACTAGCTATCTGTATGTTCAAATAACCCACAAAACTGAGGAAATGTCATTGCCGCTGACGTTGTGTAGAGCGGTTATTGTGAGGGTGTGGCAAATGGTGTGAGGAGACGCCAGATGCTGTACAACACTAGTTGGACTGTCATAAAGCAATCTGCATTTGGTTATGGTGGTTATTTCTGGTGTGTGTGTATGTGTGTGTGCTCTTGACCAAATTTCCCCACAAGGATAGTAATACCAATAATTTCTGACCTTGTGGGGACATTTTTGGGTCCCTGTGTGGAAACAAGCTTATAAATCATACAAAAGTATCTTTTTTTGAAAATCTAAAATAGCAGAAAGTTGTATGAGGGGTAAGTTTAGGAGGTATGGTTAGGGTAAGGGGATAGAAAATACAGTTTATACATTAAATCAATGAAATGTCCCCATAAAACATGGAAACCAGTGTGTGTTGGACCTTCTTATACTTTTGGGACAAAACCAATTAAAAAGCCCTGCCCATGACTGTTGACGGACACTGCCGTATTATCATTAAGCATTTAAAAGCAGCACTCAAGTAAGAAATGTCTTCTTATTAAGACTATAGATGTTATTCAGTCCAGATCAGAGTGATTTTCTGCTTTTATTTTATTGTTTAGGTCATATTAACAGTGTCACTTGTAACTTTTTGTAACTTATGTGTGTTTTTAACATAAACTTGTGTGTATTTGACAGTTAAAGCGTGGTAAGACATAAAAGATAACTTAGTTTAGTACTCACATGCCGTGTGACAGCCGCTTTCTGTGCTTCAGATGTGTGTGCTCAGAAAACAGTATATCTGAAGTTTAAACTGATATGGCTTTAAAACGCATGATTTCAGTGCGACGTGATAATCAAAAGCAAACATGTTCTTTGAAAGAGTATCTGAGGTACGAGCTGTAAAGGCACAGCCCTATTCTGGAAAGGAGGCGGGGAGCAGCAGCTCATTTCCATTTAAAGAGGCACGCACGAAAACACAAAGTTTCTGCTGTAACTCAAAATAGGCATTTTCAAAATGATATAATAAATGATCTGTGGGGTATTTTGAGCTGAAACTTCACTGATACATTCTGTGCACATCTGAGATTTATATCGCATCTTGTAAAAAGGGGGCATAATATGTGCCAATTTGTATCAATTTGGTACCAGCCAGTGTACCATTGCTGTCAACATTTCTAGTTAGGGTTTGTTCCTAATTATGACTAGATTAATGCTTAAAAACATCAAGTCATCAAAAATGTGGTGGGTAGTGTTTTGACACATTATGCTGTGGTGAATGTGTGCCATATGGTTCTATAAATAGTGCAGAATCATAAACATGTTGACTACAATTTATATTGTTATTTTTATGGGTTTAAGCGCATAGCGCTGAAACCCTATTTTCATTGTTAGAATGGTCACAGATCCGCAATTTCCACGTAAACTGATTGTCCAAATCGTAAGTTGTAGAGACTTGAAACTTGAAGGGGTGGTAGTACTCACACCACCGACAACGTGACCCAGGCTCGCCCCAATCGGCCTGACAGGGGCGCTACAGCGATCAAAAGTGCGAAAGTGCTCATAACTCCTAATCCATTAGTCGCCGGCTCAAGTGTCTTATGTTGTTGTAATCCTTGGCCCACACCGGACAAAACACACACAGATTTGATCGTGTATTTCGTGTTTTTCTAAAAACCTACTTTTGCAAACTAGTTCTAGGTTTTTTGCCTGATCGGAACCAAACCAATGCAGAAAGATTCTCTGGAGAGTGGAATATCAATAATTATCAAAAAAAGTTTAACTTTTGACTCACCGCCGCAAAGGGGTGCCAAAACGTTTAAAAAGGGGCAGGGCCACATTTAGTAAAATGCCTATACTCCTGAACGAAATCTCAAAAAACGTGGCCGCCATTGGCTGACGAAGTTTGAGCACCTGTTAGACAAGCTTAACGGAGGCTGATCAGAACAAAACTCGGTCGGCCTGTTCGACTCACAGCCCAAAAGGTCTGAGAGGAATGTAAAAGAAATCAGCCACTGGGGGGGGGCGATATTGCATTGCATTTTCAAGGGCGCAAACGGTTGTACGTCACACAATATTGGTATAATATAATAGAACTCCTCATTCTGTAAACTTTGCCTCTAGAACCACTGCTGTCAGTCAAAAAATCGTTTGATAAATGATTGAGAAGATGTAAAAAACCTACTTTTGCGAACTAGTCCTAGGTTTTTCGCTCAGTCTGGAAAAAACACTGCAGTACAATTGTCTGGACTCTCTAGGCCAATAATTATCAAACAAAATGTTATAATTTACTCTTTGGGAAGCTATAACGGGATCGTTTAGAAAGCGGGCCTGTTCGAATTTACCAAAAATCCTATAAAACCCAAAGGAAAACTCAAAACTTCACAAAACCTGCTGAGCACATGTGACGGGTGATTCTAAACAAGCATGCAAAGTTTTAAGGGGAACGGACCACAGCTGATGCTCAAAGTCATAACCGTAAAAAACATTTCTATGGTGACTTACCTATGGATTTACCAAAAATTATTTGTAAATCATTGATTTAGGTGGTTACAAGCTTGCTAAATAATGTGCTTAAATGCCTTAAAGCACTTGAACCCAATAATTGCTGCTAGCAGCTATATTCATTTGTTTTAATTCTTTACAAATCTGTGTTTATGGCACATGGTAGATTTGAGACTTTGGATCCCATTGCACTTACAAACCTGAGATCCTTTTGTATGCCCTTCTGAAATGCGTACATCTTGCACGGTTTGTTTGGTGAAGTAGATTCATATCCACATATTATTATCTCATGCAACTGAAAACTATACTATGTAGACAGGTGCCATTGCAACTGAATGTTCTGGACCGATAACACTCACACTAGCAACTTAAGCATGAGAAAATACTTACCATTTAAAACAACTTTGAAAAGGTTTCCACTCTTACCTGTGAACCGGTACAGTCCTGAATCAGTCTAATTAGCAGCGATGTTCGTCTGGTCAGATTAAAGGTCAGGCAGTTCTCTGAAGCATGTCTCCTGCAGTCCCAGCCACGCAGGTGTGAGCAGGTGTCAGACGCAGTCAGGCAGAAATCTATCTGTCTGTTCGCGCTCCTTAAGGCCCGGGGGAAAATGAGCAGCATCTGCTGAACAGGTTCATCTGTTGTAAAATTGGTTGGCTGCGTCTACCCACAGTCCACCTCAACTCAACGAGAGAGGGATAAGAAAAAGGAAAAACAGAGACAGTGATTTGTTTGATGCTTCTTCAGTCAGTGTTTGGGATTGGCAATCGTATTTGCTAACAGGTGTGACTCAAGAATTGTCTTGTTTATATGGTTTACAGGAACGCGGATGGTTTTGAATGAATAACCAAAGTCAAGCTGCTTTGCTGTTCTCCTAGTCATCAAGAATAATGCTTGTAACAATACTGATAGTAACTAAAATGTAGAATATTGTCATAGTGTCTTGTTCTAGCTACAAGTGCTTTTATTAAGTAGTTAGCACTAATCTAGTAGGCTAAGCAGTTAGTTGAAAAAAACAGCATATGCTGGTAGGTATGTTTTGATGCTGGGATGCTGGTTAGGTATGTTTTGATGCTGGTTTAAGCTGGTCCTTTGCTGGTTTATGCTGGTCCTTGACAAGCAACATGACCAGCTAAGGAACAGCATAAACCAGCAAAGGACCAACTTAAACCAGCATCAAAACATACCTAACCAGCATCCCAGCATCAAACATACCTATCGGCATATACTGTTTTTAATATAATTATGCATACATATTTAATAAAACCTTTTTTTTTCTTATTTCTAATCAGGCATGGATTGGAGTACCCATAAAAAGGCTAGAAAACTGATGAAAGACTACATCTAAAACCTTTAGATGACACAGTTCATATCCATCTCTGTAAGTTGCCGAAACTACACATGAAAACATCTAGAACGCACACAAGAGCAAGTAGTTACAGACAATTAGTTGTCCAGGCATTTGTCACTTTCGTTTATAATAAAACTGTGACCTTATTTAGCTTTCAAAACATGACAGCAGTATTCTGCTGCAGTGTGAACCTTTGAGACTTTGAGTTAGCAGAGACGGTGGTTTACTCATTTCTACAGTCTCCTGATTAAATGTAGATTCTCTTTATTGTTTTTTGAATAGTCTCGAACAATTAAAGAAAGAAAGTTACGCAAGCGTATAATTTAAGTGGTGGAATGAGTAACAGATGGAACAAATAAAAGGATTACACAACAGAAACTGCAGCTAGGAAAACTCAGAAATCATGTTAATTTAGTTGTCTGTAAGAGGAACCAGGGGACTCCGTTTTTGAGCTTCCTTCCACTCCTAACTGTTTTGTATTGATCGACGGCGCATTTTTGAATAATCCTCAGCGATTTTTGGCGGCGTTCTCCCAAAGTCCCTGACAATCTGTTTCAGCTACGCCTCGCATCCCCTGGAAGTCCTACAGGACCGCCGGCTAACTTCCCCAGCTCAGCACAACCAAAGCAGATCAGAATCTCTGCGGCGAATTTATGTAGTCTTTGTTTTTGTTGTCACGTTGTCGCCTTTTTGTCTCTCCCATGATGCAGATGCGCGTTTGGATGAGGAAGTGAAGGGATGGACCCTCTGACTCCTGAGGGATTTCAGCTGAGGTTTACTTTCATGGCACTGTCAATAGCAATTACCGTGCAAGGTTTCTCCCAAAGCAGGCCTGGGAAAGATGCCTGCAGCCTTGTGCTCCCTCATTAATAAGACTGCAGAAAGTTACCGGCGATATAAAACGCCTCTGACTTCGAGAATTGTGTCCGGTCAACACCCAGGAGGATAAAAGAGGACACTGATGAAGAATAAAACCTATGAAATGCAAAGAAATGCTTCTCAAATAAGGATGTTTAAAAGGTAGGCTTCTTGTTAGTTCTTGAGTTTAATTTTGAATTGAATTGCAGTGACAGGAAGGGAAATTTAGAGAACAGTAATTCAAAGAAAATCAACACAGGTAATGCCTTCTGGTTAATGATCTGTCTATCTGTCTGCAATCTTTCAAACAAGCCTTTGTGAAGCCAACATTCAAAACGTTTTTAGTCAAAAAATAGTTGAAGTGCTCCTATTATGCTGTGTCCTACACTGTGAGAGTAAATTTGTTTTATATTCACTTCCAAAAGATGAATCTACAAAGATTGTATTTTCTAGCGATCGTTCAAAACACGTTGTTGTGTATGTTATGTTGTGTAACAATCCTGCATGTCTTGCTAACCGGCTAACTAGTTCTGTTGTTCAGCTGTTGGCCCGCTATAGTCTAAAAATTTGTGATTGATGCAGTTTGACTGTCTGTCTCATAAAGGTTTTTCACCCAATCGGAGCCAAATCAGCGCAGAAAGATTCTCTGGAGAGTGATTATCAATAATTATCAAAAAAAAAGTTTAACTTTGGACTCACAGTCGCATAGAGGTGCCAAAACTTTTGGTAAAATGCCTATAACTACTGAACGGAATGAGATGTCTTCACCAAACTCAGAACACTTATGTAAGAGCTCATCTGTGGTCATGAGGAAAAAAACATTGTAGAGCTTGGCCACTTGGTGGCGCTATAAGCTGAAAAAAAAAACATAAAAATGACTATAACTGCACAACCATTTGTTCTATCAACATGAAAACTGGTGCGCACAGTCTTGGTTTGAAGTGCCACAAGTATCTCCAAGGACATTTTTGTATCTCAAAAAACATGGCCACTATTGGCCGACTAATTTTGAGCACCTGTTAGACAAGCTTAACAGAAGCCGATCAGAACAAAACTCGATGGGCCTGTTCAACTCACGACCCCAAAGGTCTGAGAGAAAACTGGTGGGCGATATCGCATTTTTCAAGGGCGTAAATGATTGTACGTTGTGTGGTTTTTCGCACATACACATGATATTCATATCATACGATAGAACAACTCATTCCGGACAACTTTTCCTCTAGAATCACTGTTGTCAATTAAATTGTTTGTTAAATGATTGAGAAGATTTTTGGTCAATCTGGAATAAAACACTGCAGTACAATCCTCTAGACTCTCTAGGACAATAGTTAACGAAAAAAATGTACCCTTTGGGAAGCTATAATGGGGTCGTTTAGAAAAGAGACCTGCCCAAAAACCTATAAAACTGAAAGGAAAACTCAAAACTTCACGAAACCTCTTGAGAACATGCGACAGGTAATTCTAAACAAGCATGCAAAGTTTTAAGTGGATTGGATCACAGCTGGTGCTATAACAGTCATAAATGTAAAAAAAAAAAAAAAACATATGTCTATAGCAAATTATCTGTATTTGCCAAAAATGTTTTTTTTCAATCATTGATTTACAGTAGGTGGTTACAGACTTGCTAAACAATATGTGTTTTTCCATGTTTGCTTAAATACGTTAAAGTGCTTGAGCCTTGGTGATTGCTGCTTGCAGGTACATTTAAAAATGGAATTAAAAAGCAATTTAAATTCTAAATGTTACAACCATGTTTTTAAATGGTTTTATTAGATGTTTCCATCAAGTGAGCTGCATAAACCAAACAATATGTAAATGTGCATGACGTAGCCTGAATAGAAAAACTGACCATTTTATAAATGCATAAACAACGTAAGTATTATGATTTACTCATTTTTTAGGTCGTGACCCAACAGTCAAGAACCGCTGATGTGAATTATAGCAGTCAGAATGCTGTGGGACATTGGCTGACATTGTATGTATAATTACAAAAAACACTTTCCGGCACCAGCCATGGGACCCACATTTCACCCATTGTTTAATATCCACAGCTCGTGAATGCAAAGCTCAGCAATCCATCCATCAGCTTGGACCAGTCTGTCAGATGTTTTGACGGCTTGACTTTCGGCATCAATAATTAACACGTGTGTCCCAATAACAGAAGTGTTTAAAATGGTAATTCATAAACGGTTTGCCCAGAATCTGCCTAATTTTGGTGATTGACACTTTACGGAATGTGTCTGTAATTTGTTTTTCTTGCTTTTGGATTCAATGTTCCGCCAATTCGATTCCTTGCAAAATGCACAAAATGGCCACAGGGTTACAAATGGATCTCCTTTACAGGTTAGTCTGCTGTTCATTGTCAGACGACTAACTGCACCATGTCCTCTCGAATAAGTCAGTCAAGGCGTTTGCGAAGCAACCCTGCTGGGACATTTAACTAGAGTCATTATCATTTGTCAAAGTCGTCAATATATATCAAGCTGGCACATATTCGAAAAGACTTATCAGTTTGCGTATTGTTCCCCATGGTGTCGTTTGACTTCACAACAAAAGATTGTCAACCTCTCATTTCATTTTGTTTTATTAATGTTTACGTTGTCTTTTGTTGCTTGACTAGTTGTAGATATCTCTCCTTGTCCTTTTGTCCCTTACGGGACATTGAAGAACCGCAAGTCGTGCTGCCGTTAAGCGAACATGACCGAAGCGTGAAGCATAACTGTCCCGTCCTGATTGCAGACCAACTTAATAACCTCCATCATATGAGCTGGCATTGTGAAACCAATGAACTATGACCAATCATTCACATGATTGGACTATGGGGGGCTAGGCTTGGGTGGCCTAATAAAAACAGTTGGTGCTGAGTCGCAGTATTTATATAAGGTTGGGACAGATGGCTGAAAACTCTCAAAGCCCCCACAGTTCATTACTTTAGAGGTCTCCTGTTCGCCTCCAACCGTGTTTGTTCAATACACAGACAATAAACAACAGTCAGTGTGAGAGTCCCACCCTCATGTTTGCCCTTTAAAGCAAAACGTGCCGTACAGATGTGGCAGGACTCCCGATGCATGCAGATGATGATTTCAAACGGACGTGGCTGCTTAACAGAAGGCCCCTTATGAGAGTGTGTGATTTAGTGTTGCAAATTAATACTTCAGGGACGGATGTGTGTGTGCGTGGAAGGTGGAAGGAACGGGTCATGGCATAAAAGCAAAACATGACGACAGTAACTCATAATGCTAATAGCTGGATTAGCATGAACACAGTATAGATAAATCCAATTACCCTGTAATGCTCACCGACTTGCAGATTTATGTAGTTTAGTATGCACATTTTCTGCCTCAATGCTGCCGGTCACAGTTATTCATTGCCGTTTGCTTTGCAGGCACCACAACTAGCTTGCCAGATAATCTTTGAAAAGCCCCTCTTTTTTTTTTTTTTCAAAAAACAACACAAAAAATCAGTTTGTGCTTTAAATTTTGAGCTTGAGTGGTTATTTTTCCCCATCGATTTTGTGCCTTGTCTTTTCCATTGATTCAGTGTCATCTTTAATAGTTTTTAATGCAACTGCAGGCACTTTTACTTTTTTTGACTTGTTTGTCAGTACTAATGATCAGGATGATGTTTACGAACGTTAAATGGTCATATTATGGCGTCTATGAAAGGTTTGTGTTTATTGTGTCATTTTATATGGTTAATGATGTGTTTAAAAGAATAGTTCACTCAAAAATTAAACGCTCTGTCGTTATTTTTAGTTGTTTTTTCCCTTCACCACTATCAAAGATTTGACATCTCAATCATGATTGTGTTTAGTTTCAAAAGTAACACCAGTGATATCAAAAGTTGTCTAATTCACGTGTTGAATATGACCTTGACGTGCAGTTCGAAAATGAGATGGAGAAATGCATTTAAAGATATAGTTCACCCAAAAATTCTGTCATCTTGGGAACACAAATAAAGATATTTTTTGATTAAATCGGAGACTTTTCTGACAGAAACATTGTTGTCAAATACGCGGTTTTCCTGTGGAATTGGGCTTCTTTAACACTGTTGCCGCGGGTTGTTTATCATGTCCATGGGTTAAAGCTACCTCAACAACGTACAATTTAGCCCATTGAATGCTAATTTTACCAGGGAAACCTCGCCCAAAAATGTGTATTTTACCCTCCGGAATGCGATTTTTAAGGGGGGACCCCCCTCTAAACGTGACTGGACTAGTTTTGGATAGCAATTGGGTAGGTTTTGTTGCGAAAACCTGGCAACCCTGGACAGAAAGCTCACGGATTTCATCTAAAATATCTTTATTTTTGTTCCAAAGATGAACGAAGGTCTTACAGCTTTGGAACAACATGAGGGTGAGTAATTAAAGGAGAAGTCCACTTCCAGAACAACAATTTACAAATAATTTCTTCACCCCCTTGTCATCCAAGATGTTCATGTCTTAAATGTCGTAAAGAAATTATGGTTGTTGAGGAAAACATTTCAGGATTTTTCTTCATATAATGGATTTCAATTGTGCGCTCGATTTTGAACTTCCAAAATGCAGCTTCAAAAGGCTCTAAACGATCCCAGCCGAGGAAGAAGGGTCTTATCTAGCGAAACGATCTGTCATTTTAAAAATTTGTATACTTTTTAAGCACAAAAGCTTGTGTAGCACAGGCTCTGGGATGCGCGTTCACAACACTACGAGACGCTACCTTTCTTCCTCGGCTGGGATTGTTTAGAGCCCTTTGAAGCTGCTTTTAAACTACATTTTGGAAGTTCAAAATCGGGGGCACAATTGAAGTCCATTATATGAAGAAAAACCCAGAAATGTTTTCCCCAAAAACCATAATTTCTTTACGACTGAAGACAGAAAGACATGAACATCTTGAATGACAAGGGGGTGAGTAAATTATTTGTAAATTGTTGTTCTGGAAGTGGACTTCCCCTTTAATGACAGAATTTTCATTTTTTGGTGAATTATCCCTTTAAGAAATTCAGCAGAAGAGTCAAAATAGGTCAAATTTCTTTACAAATAGATATTGTATGACTTTAAAAGATGTGGACTGCATAGCAAACAAGTAATATGGACTACATTTTGGTGTTTTTTTAGACAGCTGTCAACACTAAAATGCTACAGATGATGTTCCACAGAAGAAAATAATTGCATGCATTTGGAACAACATGAGGGTGAGTAAATAACAAAATATTCATTTTTGGCTGAACTATTTGGTCATTTTGTGCTGTTTTTTAGTCCTTTTCAGACAGCTGTCATCACTGTGAACTGTTATGTTCCACAGAAGAAAAAAAATACTGCATATGCATTTGGAACAAGTAAATAATAACAAAATATTAATTTTTGGGTGAACCATCCCTTTAAGTTGCAGTAAGTTTTATTATAGTGTTCATGTGAATGAGTAATTTTCTGCAACATAATTACAATAGCAGGAAAAACAGTAATTAGCAAATACATGCAGTTCCACTAAATTTCATTATAAGCATGTAGTTTGTTAATATGGCTTGGTAATTATTCACATAATAAGTTTTAACATAAACACAGTAATATAAAAGCCAACATTTGTTTGCAATCCGCTGTTTAAACTGACTGTGGATGATAATAGTTATTGTGCATACAGATGATTATGTACTATTTATAAGCGGTTTGTGGCCCATAATTTTCGTTTTGTCACATAAATTGCAATTTAATGTGTT
Source organism: Labeo catla (assembly GCA_012976165.1). NCBI lineage: Eukaryota > Metazoa > Chordata > Actinopteri > Cypriniformes > Cyprinidae > Labeo > Labeo catla. The sequence continues at coordinate 49,387 of VONZ01000859.1, forward strand.
TTCTTTACTTCTGCACTCAAACCAGCCATTAAAACATACAAAGACTACACAAGGTCACAAACATAGGCGTCCTGGAATAGTCAAACGATCTCTCGTAATCAAGGTTAACACTGCGAATCTTGACAGATTCGCTGATAAAATTACACATCACCCACCCTCTGCTAAAAATACATTTGATTGAAATAGACATTCCCCATGATTCCTAGTGAAACGGCATGGCAAAAAGGCCCAGGGTGTTTTTTCTTCCTTTTCAGCTATTATGGGGCGTGACGAGGGCAAAGGCTGATCTGAGCACAGTGAGTCAAGAGGAGACCTGTGGATCACATGGTGCCGTCTGATATTCTCCGGAAGCCTGAGGACAGTGTCAGAGAGTGATTCCGGCCCCCCGGGAGAGAACTGGCCCGCCGCTGTGTCCCGCTGTCCTCTCAGACAATAGGAAGGGTAATGGCCTCCCTAAGGCCTTTCCTATTCAGTCTGATTAGACCACCTGCATCAGAGGAGCCCGCCACTACAACAATTAGCTCCATTTATCAACCTCACATCCTTGAGAGAGGGGCCATTGGAGAGAGAGCATAAGAGAGAGAAAATAAAAGGAAAGTCTGAGCGGAACAGAATGAACAGAAAGTCAGGAGGAAGACAAGAGCAAAGACAATGGTGCCAAAAATTGTCCAAAGACAATAAGAGATAATAAAGGCTGATGGGAGAGTTGTTGCATAATCCTACCAAAGCCAGAACACAGAAATGAAAGGAAATACGCATTAGCTGGTAAACGTGACTGCAAAATATCCAAAAAGTTGCATACTATTCTGAAGTGTTTTTCTCTTTCAGGAGCATAAGTAATGAATCTGGACGCAGCTTTTCTGACGATATGCTCTAATTTTAAAGTCGACCCAACATGCACAGCAGGTGAGTTGGATTAATGCAATTTTAATGCATGTTCAAATAGACCTAAACTGAAAAACAGTTTTGTAGTCATATTCCCACTCTTCCCAGCTTGCACTGGGGAATGAATAATTCATGTGGTTGCATCCTTTGATCATTTGGCAGTTTCATTTGTACAGATGTTGTTGATTTTGTTGTCACATTTAGTAATGTTAATATTGAACTGTTTGAGAATGTGGAAATAATAAGAAGCAAATTATTTTAAAGTCTGAAGTCTAAATAGGTCATTGTTAATCTGATGGCGACATTTCATTCTTTTAATAACATTTTAAAGGAGAAGTTAAGTTTGAACTTCCAAAATTCAATTTAAATGCAGCTTAAAATGGCTCTAAACAATCCCAGCAGAGGAACATGGCTGTTATCTAGCAAAACAAATGCCCATTTTCGAAACAAATTGACAATTTATATACCTTTTAACCTCAAATGCTCATCTTATCTAAGTCTGTGTGAACTCTTTTTTTTTTCCTGGTTCAATACGGTCAATACAGTTAGGGTATGTCAAAAAACTTCCATCTCGTATTCCCCAACTTCAAAATCATCCTACATTGCTGCAGAAGTACCGACCCAGTGTTTACAAAGTGAACATGCAAAGAAGATCAAACACCCTTAACAAAAACTATATGGAGAAACATTCTGGAATGTTTTCCTCAAGATATATAATTTCTTATCGACTGAAGAAAGAAAGACACTAACATCTTGGATGACAAGGGGGTGAGTAAATTATCAGTACATTTTTGTTCTGGATTCCCCATGATTTACTCACCCTTAAGCTATCCAAGCTGTAGATGACTTTCTACCTTCAGATAAATACAATTAGAGTTATGTTTTAAAATATAATGGCAGCGAATAGCCGTTGAGATTTTGAAGTCCAATAAAGTGCATCCATCCATCATAAAAAGTGCTCCACACAGCTCTGGAGGGTTAATAAAAGTCTTTTGAAGTGAATCAATGTGTTTGTGCAAGAAAAAGTATCCATATTTAAAACTTTATAAAACAATCTCTAGCTTCCACTAACTGCTTTATGTGAATATTAGAGAGTGACATTCCTGCAAATGACATTGGAAACAGGCATTGCATTGATTTGCTTCAGATGGCCTTTATTAACCACCCAGAGTACTTTTTATGAAGGATGGATGCACTTTATTGGCCTTCAAAATCTCAAAAGCCATTCACAGCCATTATAAAGCTTGGAAGAGCCAGGACATTTTTTAATATAACTCCGATTGTATTCATCTGAAAGAAGAAAGTCATACACACCTAGAATGGCTTGAAATCATGAGATAGTTTTCATTTTTGAGTAAACTATCTCCATTCTTTATTCTAAATTGGCTCATTTGACAATAAACCAGCCAATATAAAATGTAAGATCATGTTTTATTAATTCTGTTTTCGCTTACTGTTTTCATTACTGACTATTCCATTGTTAATTTATTTATTCTTCATGCTATTTTATTCCAAAGCATGTTTCTTTACATGATAGATTTGATTGGTTTGATCAAATTATAAATTATATAATGAGAGATAGATAGACATTTCCATCGTTTCAAAGCACGATATGTATTTAACACATGCTCTTTGAATGAAGCTAGTATACAAGAGCAAGCTTGCTAATTAGTGCTTGCTAACTTAATCTACAATCAATTGCTGGCTGTCTTTGATCTTTACATTTTTCAGTCCGTGTTTAATTTAGCACAAGTTCAGGGGAACAAAATCTATGGCCTACGCAACAATTCTGTTGTTAGGAAATACAGATAGATGGGCTAAGCCAGCGAGCCGGGGCACTTCATCTTGGCAAAAATGAGTTCTGAGCGGTGCAAGTGCAGAGCACAAATGTGAGAAATGTGTGTAAAGATTTTGGAGTAACCGTTGTTTAAGGACTAACCTTGACACCGCTGTGCTATAAATGTGAGACTAAATAGCTCAGTGTAGATGTACGGCAGCGATGGGCAATTTCTCTCTACAGGTCTCCGGAGAGATCCGCAACTGAACTGAGAGGAGACACGACGCAGAGACCTCGCTGTTTTGTCTTGGCTAAATATAATATGCTGTATTTTTCATCGTGCTATAACGTGCTTTTAATTGAACAGGAGGTATTTTTCATGAAAAGAAACGGGTATTACAAACCGGGCTAAAAAACTACCAAGTGGTGGCTTGCCACAAAAAAATGGATCACCCCCTCCAAGACTCCTTCAGAAACTCTTCCAACTACTTTCCTCTTGAGGTCAGAGCCAACTTGAGACTCTGCCGCATATGCTCCCATCTGCCAAGCAGGAAGAAATTATGGTCATCTTATTTCTCATTGCGAGTTCTAGTACCTCCATTTACCCAATTACGCCGTTATTGGTATTCCAGGCCGTATATGGAGGTAAAGCACTTACAACGCGTCAACATGAGGGCTTTGCTAATTATCCAGCCTCCGAAGCCGTATTTCATAATGGAGGGTTTGCGGAGTGCAGGGGTCTCAAATTCCCTCTCGGTCATCGTGCCCCCATAATCCCCCGTCTCATCACTGTTGTCAGCAAGACAGTATATCCATCGCCTGGAACCGTGGCCTCCACAAAGTCCTTAATTAAGTCCTGATCACCCTGTCCTCTCTCTCTGGCATTAGTGTGTTTAATTTCCTGCCTTCATATCTCTAACCCTCGCCGATTTTTTATTAATCAAGTTTCGACTCGTGGCTGTGTTTGGAAGGGGCCGTGCTCTCCTCTTCTCACTTCTACCACCAAAAAAATGATGACGGTAAAGCTCTGTCCATCGATTTAGCCATTAAGAAAGGCTTAGGCTGAATAATTCTGTTGAAACATTGCTCAGGGGTTCCTTCTGGTAATATTTAGATAGCACATATATAGATTAGGCTTTACAATCTTCAGGTGCTGATCAGGTGTAGTAAACCCTATGCTGTTTTTCAACAAATAAGGTTGGGAAATCGAAAGGTTAATCTCAAAACTCCTGGATTTCTGGAGGTTGTTTGTTCTTTATTGAATGAAACAGATTTTGACATTAAGTTTATTCATCTTCAGTGTTTTGGGGAGATCGCCAACCTTTAAAGGATTACTCTGCTTCCAGAATAAATATTTCCTGATAATTTACAAGATATTCATCTTTCTTTCTTCAGTTGCAGAGAAATTAAGTTTTTTGGTATGTCGAAGAACTCCCATCTCATTTTCTCCTTCAGCTTGTCCTACATTTGTTTGCTAAATTACTACTGTAACTTTCAACAAGATAATAATGATGTCCTTTAGCATAGAGTATTTTGAGTGATGATGGCAATTTAGTTTAGTTTCATTTATAGTACTACTGCTGTAGCTTTATCTTTGTTTACTTAGTTAAGCATTAAACTGCTAGCAACTCTTAGCAGCCTGTTTACAGATGAAACGTGGAGCAGGCACGAGCCGAATCCCATTGCCGAACCATTATTCAGTAGAGATTTGTAACCGAATGGTGATCCACCAAATGCTGATTAAAACTAAAGTAACAAGCCTGGTTTGAAAATGTAAGAAGTAGAAAGTACAGATATTTGTGTAAAAATGTAGGAGTAAAAGTAAAAAGTAGTCAGAAAAATAAATACTGAAGTAAAGTACTGATACCAAAAAAATCTACTTAAGTACAGTAACGAAGTATTTGTACTTTGTTACTTACCATCTCTGACAATTGTACGATAAAACAATATACAATAAGTCATGTTTCTACCACATTTCATGTGCGCTAAATACTAAGCATCAAATTTGTTCTGATTAGCTTAGATTTTGATATTTTGAAGAATGTTTTACGTTTTTGCTTAGCAAAACTTTGCAGAATAAAGAAAATCATATGGGTTTTAAATGAAATGAGGTTGAGTAAATGAATGCAAAATCGTAATTTTTGGTCCTTTCGTCAAACTTGAAAGGGATAGTTTACTCAAAAAAGTAATTACTCACCCTCATGTTGTTCCAAACCTGTAAGACCTTTGTTCATCTTCAGAACACGAATTAAGATATTTTTGATTGAATCCAAGGGTTTTCTGACCCTGCATAGAGACCAACGCAACTAACAAGTTCAAGGCCCAGAAAGGTAGTAAGGACATATAGTTAAAATAGTTACAATGAAATTGTTGATTAAAGTCGTTATTTTTCGTTATTGTGCACAAAAAGTATTCTTGTAGCTGTTCTGTTAACAATGTCCTTACTACCTTTCGCTCTCAGATTTCATCAAAAAATACACTATATTGCCAAAAGTATTCGCTCACCCATCCAAATAATCGGAATCAGGTGTTCCAATCACTTCCATGGCCACAGTTGTATAAAATCAAGCACCTAGGCATGCAGACTGTTTTTACAAACATTTGTGAAAGAATGGGTCGCTCTCAGGAGCTCAGTGAATTCCAGCGTGGAACTGTGATAGGATGCCACCTGTGCAACAAGTCCAGTCGTGAAATTTCCTCACTCCTAAATATTCCACAGTCAACTGTCAGCTGTATTATAAGAATGTGGAAGCGTTCGGTAACGACAGCAACTCAGCCATGAAGTGGTAGGCCACGTAAACTGACGGAGCGGGGTCAGCGGATGCTGAGGCGCATAGTGCGAAGAGGTCGCCAACTTTCTGCAGAGTCAATCGCTACAGACCTCCAAACTTCATGTGGCCTTCAGATTAGCTCAAGAACAGTGTGCAGAGAGCTTCATGGAATGGGTTTCCATGGCCGAGCAGCTGCATCCAAGCCATACATCACCAAGTGCAATGCAAAGCGTCGGATGCAGTGGTGTAAAGCACGCCGCCACTGGACTCTAGAGCAGTGGAGACACGTTCTCTGGAGTGACGAATCGCGCTTCTCCATCTGGCAATCTGATAGATGAGTCTGGGTTTGGCGGTTGCCAGGAGAACGGTACTTGTCTGACTGCATTGTGCCAAGTGTAAAGTTTGGTGGAGGGGGATTATGGTGTGGGGTTGTTTTTCAAGCCCCTTAGTTCCAGTGAAAGGAACTCTGAATGCTTCAGCATACCAAGACATTTTGGACAATTCCATGCTCCCAACTTTGTGGGAACAGTTTGGAGCTGGCCCCTTCCTCTTCCAACATGACTGTGCACCAGTGCACAAAGCAAGGTCCATAAAGACATGGATGACAGAGTCTGGTGTGGATGAACTTGACTGGCCTGCACAGAGTCCTGATCTGAACCCGACAGAACACCTTTGGGATGAATTAGAGCGGAGACTGAGAGCCAGGCCTTCTCGTCCAACATCAGTGTGTGACCTCACAAATGCGCTTCTGGAAGAATGGTCAAAAATTCCTCCTAAAACTTGTGGACAGCCTTCCCAGAAGAGTTGAAGCTGTTATAGCTTCAAAGGGTGGACCGACGTCCTATTGAACCCTATGGATTAGGAATGGGATGTCACTTAAGTTCATATGCGAGTCAAGGCAGGTGAACGAATACTTTTGACAATATAGTGTATCTTAATTTGTGTTTCAAAGATGAACGGAAGTCTTACGGGTTTGGAATGACCTGAGCTACCCCTTTAAGACACGCTAACAAATCCTCTGTACTTCTACCTACCCTGCGTATTTGTTTTTCATACACAAGGCGCTACGAGTAGCGCTCGCAGACTGAAAACAAACAAACACGGTACAGTATTTGAGCAGACTATAAGACAGCTCTGAGTGTGTACAAGCACTCTATCAAATCTCAAAACCAACAGGGTGCAGAATTCACTTCCCCATCATACCAGCCCGCCATGGAAGAAATAGAGATCTTGACATCTTTTGATACACAGCATCCACAGGTGGCCCCAGCGGCGCTCTTTCAATTCCGATTGCATGACTGACATCCCTCACCGTGTGAGAGAAGGACAGGACTGTGATTTTGAGGAAGGTCGACCGAAGAAAGATGGGCGGTTTGCGGCACAGGAGTTCTCGGGACACTGTGGGCTCTAATTTCACAGCTGAGCTGCGTTCACCGGCGTATTGGACCGGGGGTTCAGATAGACGTGCCTCGCTGACGCGCTCTGACCCGGGCCGAGATGGTGTCAGTAAGTATTTGTTTTATTTTTTCTCGTTTTACACCTCTGCTGTCAGATTGATTACCTCAGAGACATCCATCTTTTCAATTTGACAGCGCATATAACAGATTGTCATGACGAGTGTGTTTTTAATTTTTTTCCAATGTCAAAGCAGACAGACCTGTAATGTGAGACGTATGTCATCTGAAAAGACAGCTACGATGCTATTATTCCAGTCACATATAGTTTTCTCAAAATAGATGGTAGCATAAGGGTAATACGTTGACAATTGGCATACCGATAACTGTAACCTTGTGAAGATGTGACTGCAATATCTATGTCCTGTTAAACGTGTCTTCTGCTATTTCTTTCTTTGCAGCGGAACAGAGCACTTCAGATATAAAGAGCACAAACGGATCTTACAGTATATATGATGGTTTTCGATTATTCATTCAATCGAACCGCCGAGAGAAAATGTTCTCATAACGTAAATTCAACTTTAAGTAGAATCTCTGAACCTTTACACAGAAATCAATCGTTGGACTAGGTTCTTGAGAGGAGATGGTCTGAATCTTGGCTCAGAGATTTATGTAATTCATTGAATGTGTCCAAAAAGCTAAAAAAATTCTAGTACACAGAGGTAGGAAGGAAACAAGGCATGAGCAAACCTAATGTTTTAGTAACATCCAATGTACTATATTGGTCTTCTTATCCCAAAACTGTGTATTTCACAGCCTGTGACATCCTAAAAGTTCAGTTCAACAGTTGATGAAAGGAATAAAAATGCAGAATGTAGATGTGATTGTAAGTTTATAAATGTCAAGTCATGCGCTAATATTATTTATTTGCACAGTAAGTGCTATATATTAAATTTAGTACTATATTATGTGACCCTAGACTAAAAAAACAGTCATAAGGGTTCATTTTTTTAAATTGAGATTCATACATCATCTGAAAGCTGAAAAAATAAGCTTTCCATTGATTCCTTTTCCATTTGTTATGATAGGACAATATTTTGCAGAGATACAACTATTTGAAAATCTGAAATCTAACGGTGCAAAATAATAATAATAAAATATTGAGAAAATCACTTTAAAGTTTTTAGCAATGCATATTACTAATCAAAAGTTATGTTTTGATATATTTACGGTAGGAAACATGATCTTTATTTAATATCCTAATGATTTTTGTCATAACAGAAAAAACATTTTTTTTTTTTTTTACCTGTACAATGTATTTTTGGCTATAGCTACAAATATACCCGTGCTAATTAAGATTAAGTTTTTGTGGTTCAGGGTCACATATGGTATATAATTTATTATTATTATTATTATTTTATTGTATTTTTTTTTCAGATTCAGACTGATAAATTAAAAGTTCAAAAGAACAGCGTTTATTCAAAATAGGAATCTTGTGTAATAATATAAACCTTTATTATTATTTTTATGAATTTAATATATCCTCGCTAAATAAAAGTATTACTTTCTTTCAGAAAAGGGGAATAAAAAAACCCTACTGGCCCCAAAGTTACAAAAAAAATTCTGTTTTGAATAAATGCTGTTCTTTTGAACTTTTTTTATTCATGAAAGATTCCTGAAAAATTACCACAGGTTCAAAAAAACAAACAGCATATTAAAATGATTTCTGAAGGATGTGACACTGTGGTAATGATTAATGAAATTCAGCTTTGCAAAACTGTAATGTCAAATTGTAATAATATTTCACAATGTTAGTTTTTACTACATTTTTAAAATCAATGCAGCCTTGATGAGCATAAGAGACTTATTTAAAAAATATTACTGATGTATATAATTCAAGAACATTGAACAATATTTTTCAAAGTAATATTTTAACCTACAACACAAAAAAGATTTCTGAGCAACTACTTCTTTCACCCTGTCTGTCATCTCTTTCCATTTCAGGCTGATGTGTTGGCGGCACAAACCTGTCGACCTTCCAGACCTACAAGCTTCGGTAAGTCCAGGTGAGTCTGACCCATGTGACAAGCCAAGATTGTGACATGCCAAAGGAAAGGGCCTTGGGGGGAATCACAGGACATTTACTTCCTTTGTCTTCGTATCTCTGTTTCCTCCACCGCCATTATATGTGTCAAGCAGCGGGTCATTTTTCTAGCTTGGCCAGTTCACCCTTCTGCCCGGCCCAGGCAGGCACTCCCTGTGGTGGCAATCACCTTGCTGACGGAACCCTAGTCAGTACAGTGGGTATTTTTCGCCAGCCCTTCGGCTTCAACCCGACACGCTGCAATCTTTCATGTGGACGCCGCTGTGCCACATTCTTAAATAAAGGCAATGCATCACAGGAAGGAAAGGTGTCAGTTAAAGAGAGGGAGAGAATAGGGCTAATGACTCAAAAAAAAACGTGAAAAAAGTGGCACATGAAATTCTGGGCATTGCAGCAATGCACTGTAGTGTAGAGGCAGATGCATAAATATTAAAACTATGGATGATGCTGGTCTTTTAGGATTTGTAGGCTTTTGGGTATACTTGTTCAAAACAATATTTTAAATGACCCTGTTATACCTGTCCAAAATGCAAAGGGTCAATATTTTTTTGATAATTATTGACCTTAAGAGTCCAAAGAATTGTACTGCACTGGTTTGCAAAAATAGATTTATCTTAAATATTTAATGAACAGTTTGATTGACAGCAATGGTCAGAGAGGCAAAGTTGTTCAGAATGAGGAGATCTATCATATGCTACCTGATCTCATGACAAAAACGTACAAAAACATACATGGCAGTATGTATATTTGGCCTGCGAAAAAGTTCCTGTTTTCGTCATGAGATCAGGTTGAACGTATTATATGAAGATCAAGTGCATTTATGAAACATTGCATAGTGTGGAAAGATTTTTCACAATTTGAGGTCATTTACCATAGAAATATTAAAAGTTTAAATTGTTTTAGCGCCACCTCTGGTCCTGTCTCCATTAAACTTTGCATGCCTGTCGCATATTCCCACCTATTTTTATGAATTTTGAGTTCTCATTTATGATTTATAGGCTTTTTGGGTATCAACTGGGGCAACCCCTGGTGACGTTGTAGACGGGGTGGATACTATTATCCCTCCAAGTTTTAGGCGTCTACGCCTTACGGTTTGCTCTGCCCAATCTCTTTTATGTCAGAATGGTGATCTTTGGAAATCTTAAAGGGATAGTTGACTCAAACATTTAAAAATTCTGTCATTAATTACTCACCCTCATGTCGTTCCAAACTCATAACACCTTTGTTCATGAGAAATTGTTGAATAAAGATGTTATTTTTAGTTTTCTTTGTGCACAAAAAGTATTTTCATAGCTTCATAAAATTAAGGTTGGACCACTGATGTCACATGGACTATTTTAACAATGTTCTTATTACCTTTCTGGGCCTTGAACATGTCAGTTGCGTTTCTGTCTATGCAGGGTCAGCTCTCGGATTTCATCAAAAATATCTTAATTTGCGTTCTGAAGTTGAACGAAGGTCTTACGGGTTTGGAGTGACATTAGGGTGAGCAATTAATAACAGAATTTTCATTTTTGAGTGAACTATTCCTTTAAACAGTTACAATTACAGTAGGATTTCAGCGCAATAATTGATATGGTGCTGATATTAGGTGCATATTAGGTAATTTTCTAAGTGGATAATGGGGAATTTGATTATACATGAGCTTTTTATGTGTCTCTGATTACATTTAATGGAAAAAAGTGCCAAGAATAAGTACTTCTCAGAGTTGTTTTAATGTAGAGCTCTTTGGCTCCAGTAATTCTGCTCGATTTTGATTTTTAAGGATATTAATGAGTCATGAAACAGCAAAATATCTCCAGTTTCCATGACGTGGTAACTTAGAATAGATTTCTTCCAGCTGGCTGAGGGTGTTTTTGCGGGACGTCGCACCTGTACTAAAAGCTTATGCTCTGACCATCCGTGCCAAAGCAAAACCACAAAACGGACATAATATTCTGTCGCCAAACGCAGCAAACTTGGACACGCATGACAATGATGGAGCCCCGGCGAATGGGCTTACACGCCACATTTGGTAATTTGCACACCTACCTGCACTTCAGAGCAGCACAATTACTGAGTGTCTCCGGGGCGGCTGGCCTCTCTCGTCCTCATTGGCAGGCTAAGGCGCACCTCTCCGGCCCTGTCCGGCCGCGGCTGCCACGCCGTGAAATGGACGTTAATTCTCTGCGCTATCTGTACCATGCAGAGACTGTTTTAAAACCTACATATGATTCCCGCTCACTCTGCTGCTACAATCATTCAAACGTGGAGAGAGAAAAGGAATGGGTAAAAATGAAAACATCAAACAAACCTGTGAAATGCAAAACAGCGCAAGTTTTGCATGGGGTTGTTCCCATCAGTAGGGCTTAATGAGATTTTCACCTTCCAAGTTTTAAGGTAATAGAGGAAAAAACAGCAATTATTTGTTAAAAATAAAGAGTTGAGCTATATTATGCAGTTAGGGAACTTTTCGCTAATGGAAGGCATAGCTAGTTTTCAGTGGTGCTGTCCAGGGTTCTGAAATCAACCTACGCTCACAAAGACGGAGTGTGGTTTTTACTAGAGAGCACCAACAAGGTTGCATGGTGCATGTGTATAGATATTTGTTTTCTGTACGGTCAAGCCTAATGACTGCATAAAAGCTTGTTCTTATTTTATTCAGACTGAGGTTTCATGTTTGAAAATAAACTAATATATATATACGCATGCTAAAAGTTATTATAGTTTTCAGTACACTTGTTATAGTCGAGACGTTCGGTTCAGAAGAGCTGCACTGTAGAGAAACACCACTGACCTTTAATTTCTGTAATTAGTAACTCATTTAGGTTTTTGTTATTCACTGTTATGCCTCCTGATTAAAGCATTTGCTTTACATTTCAAATGTTAATTCATGAAAAATGAGTTGTTTTATAACTTCACAGCTATCATCTCAGTGAGATGAAAGCTCAACATCAAGCGTCTATCATTGCATTCATTAGCATGATGCACTGATATGAAGCATATGAGCAGGACCCAAGCTGTGTTCTCTTTTTCCCTTCACCCTGTCAACAGTAAACAGTCCATCAGCTCATTTTTGGCATCCCAGCAGTCAGTGCAGAAGACCACACCGCAATCGCGCATACATTCACAATGACATGATAAGCATTGGCACCTGTCGCAACAAGTTACTCGACTCTCAAAAGTGACTCTCAGGTCTTCATTTAAGTGTAAGTACCGTGACACTGTCTGGAAAGCGGAAAAAGAGCGCACACACATACACGCCGGCTCTGTTCCTAACAGATGGGACTCTGTCTGTTCTACGAGGGCCCGCCGGCATGTTATAGTAAGTGCTCCCTTGTTACAGAGAGCATCGGCGCATATGCAGGGCCTAAAAGGCCATGTTAATATGTTAGAAGAGAGAAGCTTTGTCACAAAGAGACAGTTGAGCCCAGCACTGGAGCTCTCGTGAGATTCCTCGTATTGTCGTAATCAACTTCCGTAAAAATACGATAATACCCGGCTTTGAAGTATTAAACGGCTCTCCCTCCAAATTGTTCTCCCTACCATCTGATGTGCACACATGCTTCTGTTGTCCGATCGCCTTAGACAAAACAAACAATAATAACGGAATAATCGTAATTTCCCCCGTTGAGGATTGAAATGAGTTGGTGGCTGAACTAAGGCTCCACACAGTCACGCTTTGTTGATTTGGAACACTCTTTGTTATGTGTGTGGTGAGACTGCATCAGGCTCTCTTCCCGCTGGCTTTGTTCAACAGAAGCGCTATGTTTCCCTCTGCTGGAAGGGTTGGGAACGGCATCGCCGGGATGAACCGAAAGGCATTCGTGAGGCTGAGCTAAAAAGGGACGTCCAAGAAAATAAATCACTCTTTTGTCAATACCCTCATCCATGCGTCTTGTTTGAGAAAAAGTCTGGCAAAATCCAATGCTGCAAAGTGATTCAAATGGATTGATTTTTACCTCACAAACACAAGCATGCTTATGCACCTCTAAGCAAAGACACAGCTAGAGTACCTTCCAGAGCACGAGTGCATTCTGAGGTTTATTTTATTGATAGGTCGACTCAAGGCTGATATTCAAACACAGCAGGTAAGGCCAACCATACTTGACTGTGCATATTCATGATGTTATGAAATTTGCTCTCTTTAATGCAAAGCTTAAACCCTAAAAACCCAAAGATGATAAGATTCATTGATTGGCAAACCAGTGTTATTAAGAAGTCAATGAATTCATGAAGTTTCTTGATGTGGACATGGATGATATTTTCAAAAATATCTTGTTTATCTATATTCGTGAACATTACTTCTTTAATTCGTAAAGCTACTTGACATGGATGTGATACAGCAGGTACTAAGTTCAACCAAACTTGATTGTCCATATTAATCATGTGGTTGAATTTAGTTTCTGTAATGCAGCAGTGCTCTTCAACCTTCAAAAGGATTCCTCAATGGTTCAAGAGTTCACACAAAGCTTCTAAAATCAAGTTCACCAGCTGAGAACCAGGAATTTGTCAGAAAACCACTTTTACGGGAACATTTTCTGTTTAATTTATAAAATTTCCAATTGTGAGCATAATAAAGATTCAATCATAGAAGGTAAGTCAAACCACATTAGACTGTCTGTATTTGTGATGTTATGAAATTTGCTATCTCTAATGTAACAATGTTCTTTCAGAAAATGTTCCTTAACAGCCTTTCAGAGATTACTTTTTCCATGTAGACTCAAGTTCACCATCAACTGACAAGATTAATCAGAAACCCATTATCATTGGGACTGAACATAATGTCTTTAATTCTTAAAGCTACTTGACATGGACGAGATACAGCAGGTACTTTAAATCCAACCATACTTGAATGTCCATATTCATGCTGTGATTAAATTCAATGCTCTTCAATCTTCAGAAAAGATTCCTCAATGGTTCTCGAGATTTCACATCAAGCTTCTAAAATCAAGTTCACCAGCTGAGAACCAGGAATTAGTCAGAAAACCACTTTTACTGTAGTTTTTTTTGTTTGTTTGTTTGTTTTGTTTAATTCATAAAATTTCCAATTGTGAACATAAAGATTCAATCATAGAAGGTAGGTCCAACCACGCTAGACTGTCTGTATCTGTGATGTTGTGAAATTCGCTATCGTTAATGCAACAATGCCCTTTCAGAAAACTTTCCTCAGCGGTCCCTCAGAAATTACTTTTACCATGTCACCTTAAGTTTACCATCAGCTGACAAGATTAATCAGAAACCCATTATCACTGGGACTGAACATTACGTCTTTAAAGGAGAAGTCCACTTCCAGAACAAAAATGTACATATAATGTACTCACCCCCTTGTCACCCAAGATGTTCATGTCTTTCTTTCTTCAGTCGTAAAGAAATTGTTTTTTGAGGAAAAACATTTCAGGATTTTTCTCCATATAATGGACTGCTATGGTGCCCCGAGCTGAACTTCCAAAATGCAGTTTAAATTTGTCTTCAAGCGATCCCAAATGCTGTTGTAAACGATCCCAGCCAAGGAAGAAGGGTCGGTTATTTTCATTAAAAAAAATACAATTTAAATACTTTTTAATCTCAAAGGCTTGTCTCGTCTTGCTCCCCCTGAACTCTGTGTATTCTGGCTCAAGACAGTTAGAGTATGTCGAAAAACTCCAATCGTATTTTCTCCCTCAACTTCAAAAATCATTTCAAAATCATCCTACATCGCTGCAGAAGTACCGACCCAGTCTTTGCAAAGTGAACATGCAAAGAAGATCACACACCCTTAACAAAAAAGAAAGAAAGAGAGACATGAACATCTTGGATAACAAGGGGGTGAGTACATTATCTGTAAATTTTTGTTCTTCTCCTTTAATTTATAAAGCTACGTGACATGGAGGAGATACAGCAGGTATTGTAAGTCCAACCATATTTGATTGTCCATATTCACGATGTGATAAAATTCAATCTCTGTAATACAGCAGTGCTCTTGACCCTTCAAGAAGGATACTTCAGCGGTTCTCGAGAGTTCACATGAAGCTTCTAAAATCGTGTTCACCAGCTGAGAACCACTTTTACTGGAACATTTTGTTTCATTCACAAAATTTCCAATTGTGAACATAATGAAGATTCAGACATAGAAGGTAAGTCCAGCCACACTAGACTGTCTGTATTTGTGATGTTATGAAATTCTAAACATAATGTCTTTAATTTATAAAGCTACTTCACATGGACAAGATACAGCATGTAAAGTAAGTCCAACCATACTTCATGATGTGATTAAATTAAGACTCTGTAATGCAGCAATGCTCTTCAACCTTCAAAAGGATTTCTCAACGGTTCTCGAGAATTCACATAAAGCTTCTAAAATCAAATTCGTCAACAACGTTCTTTCAGAAAACGTTCCTCAACAGCCCTTCAGAGAACATAATGTCTTTAAGTCGTAAAGCTACTTGACGTGGACATGGACGAGATACAAACATGGCAGGTAAAATTTAGTCTCTCTAATGCAACAATGCTCTTCAGCCTTCAGAAGAGATTCTTCATCAGCTCTTGAGAGATGGCACTTCACATGGAGCCTCAAAAATCAAGTTCACCAGAAGTTGAAAAGTATTAGTAAAAAAAAAAATATATATATATATATACCTTTATTGGAACATTTTCTATTCCTTTCATAACATTTCTTGATCTGAACATGGTCAAGATTCAAACACAGAAGGCAAGGCCAACAACACTAGAATGTCTATATTCCTCAATGGCTGTAAAAAGATGAGTTTGCATGAAGTTAGAAAAATTTCAATTTTTTCTGACAGATTATTTCATTAAAGTTCCTGATGTGCACATGATCAAGATACAAACAGTAGAAGGCAACACCAACCAAACTAGATTGTCTATATTCAAGATGAAAATCGGTTTCTCCAACTCAGCAATGCTCTCTCAACCTTCAGAAAACTTCCAGAAGGGATTCTTCAACAGCCCTCGAGAGACGGCAATTTCCATGGAGCCTTTTAAGTTCACCAGCAGCTGAGAAATTGGAATTAATCAGACAAGCATTATTAATTAAATGACTAATGTTTTCAATTCATGTAATTCCCTAACATGTTCGAGATCTGAACGTACTCTAGTAGCAAAGACTGCTGTACTCTTGATGTCCTCAAAGCCATACTTTCCCATTCAGCAACACTCCAACCTTGTAAAAGCGTTCAGAAGGGATTTCCCAATGGCACACGCCTCTCGAGAGATTACATTTCCCATGGAGCCTCCGGTGCTAAATCAAGTTCACCAGCAGCTGAGAAGTTGAGAGAACAATCGCTGGGAAGACAATCATTTTCGGTTTTACACTTCTCAATGTGACCATTTTGCTGTAGGCCTTTCAAAAGCAAGAGAATTTATAGAGCTTGAGTGAGCCAGTTCAAGATTTTTAGTTTTATTTGATAGCATCTGATGGGTTGACGTAGACCGAACAAGTGCATGAATGAACTTCAACCAGAACTCCATCAATCCTTGAGTCATCCGGTCCACTCCGGTGTGACTCGGAATCAATGGGAAAACCATTTTTATTGGGTTGCTTGACATTTATATCACCAATTCATGCTTTCCTGGGTGCGTAGACAGGTTTTGACTTTGACAGAATGATAATAGCCCGAACTTCCAGAGAAAAATGCTTCAACGCAAGCGTTTGCATTCCGTGAGCTCTTTCTTTCTGACCATGTCCACAGGAAGTCCTTGAGACCTTGTGATGAAGTTGGTTTGAGATGTGTTTATTTGTGAACTTCTTAACCTTTGCTCTTCTAAAACAACACTCTCACCACCACGGGTGGATCTCTCACTTTCCGGGCAAAGGGGGCGTCCTGCTGGGCCGGCGCTGACGCCGGAGTGCTTTCGTAAGAGTAAGGCAAGCTAGGTCATACCCTTGATCCTTGAAACTGTGGAGCCTGTGGGGAAACTCTTGCTAATGGCCTCAACTCATGTGACAGAAGGAAAGACGACCCTTAACTCTTATCAAGGACCAAAAAAGCTACTCTAGAAGATGATGATTCACATTAAGGGCAGTAATTGTAAAGTTTTACAGTTTAAAAAAAAACACTCTAAATTTAAAAGAATAGCAGAGTTCTTACCACAAATATATTGATAATGATTGTATAAAACTCTGTATCTGGACTGCATATACACAGTCATCTGTCACAGTAATGTCTTTGAAAAAGGCTTAGAGGAAAGATTGTTTTGAATCAATTTCAGAACATTTATACAAACATTTACAGTCAATTAGAATTCATCCTTCTTCAGAGAAACAAGTGCGCAGCTATATTTAGAATAATGTCTTTGAACCTCCGTTTTTGTTGTAGCTCTATCCACCTTATTCTTTAGCCGCTATAGGGAAATAACAAGAAAAACAGCAGTAAAACTGTTTGCACTACAAACCAGTGTGTTCATAATTTATGATAATGCATTAAAATTATAAGACACACCCATTTGCAATATCAAGCAGCAAAACCTGCTGTTTTGTACAGTTAAAAATAGCTGGATGCAGATGAGACTGGAAGCCAAACTCACAAAATTTACAAATGGCCACACCCTCTCTTATATTAAGAAGAAGGTGGATAGCATCACTGTTAACAAGGAATTCCTTGGTGAAGTGGATTTTTAGTTATTGTAGCGTTAACAAAAGTTATAAGGACCATTGTAATGTTCGAAACAGATGTCATAACAAATCGCCGCCTTTGAATTATAAGGTTCTATCTGACATTTTTGTCAAAATTGGGTTATTCACATTTTCATATTCTGTGACAACTTATCTACAGTATACCAATAATACAAAGTTTATTCATAAATTCGTTCAACCTTACCTACGTGCTGTGGAAATTTACGGAATACAGAAGACAACGATCGCAGCGCGCTGAAAAGGGCGGACCTACGTAAGGTCTATCAGTTAAGTATGCTTAAAATAAAGTTATCCTTCATTGATGTAAACGACAATATTATTATCGTTATTGGTGTGAACGGGCCTTTATGGGAGGCGTTTCACAGTCCCAGAGTTAACTTAGAACCAAAGCGCTGCATGTTGACACCGTTGTGAAGAGCGCATTATCATTCGTCAGCATCGATAATTAAGACCATAACGTGAAAAAGAGAAAGATGGAGAGGCGGCGACCATAATGACACGATGAATTACATTCCGTTTGTGTGTACAAGTGTGAAATATTAGACGTTAGGCTGTTAATCTCATGATTTTCTCACATCTTTTATGCGGGGTATGCTCTAGCAGTCTCTCACCTACAGTCAACAAATGAATTCTAATAATCCTTTGAAGGCTCGGCGTCTCAGCGAGGGTTCTTGTTGGAACGGGGGAGAGGCATTAGTGTGAGATGAACAAGATAATACGGGTGGAGGGAGGAAGGGAACTGTGTGAAAGAGAGCGCCGAGACGCTAGCGCTTTCCCGTGTTATTTGCCCTCTGATAAGCCTCACGGTGCGCAGCAACCACGACTTTTTCCCTCTCCTTTCCGTTCTCTTTCGCCTTTCTTCTCCCGTTCCCATCTCTTTCTATTACTCCCTTACTGTCTCGATCTCTCTTTCAAGTAGTAAAGCAGCACTTTTCTGAGAATGTTCAATCAGAGAGAGGTGAGAAAGCAGCTGATGGTTTGGAAGACAAGGTTTTGGGTTTAGTACATGGAGTGAGTATATTAAAGATCGTGATTGTAATCGTCTGTGAGAATAGCCTTCTCGCGTTTCAGGCTGAAATATTTCCCTCTTTGCTCCCATGTTGAAAAATATCAATGTGTGTGCTGTTGAATGAGAGTATGGTAGATCGAAGATATTTTTTGGTGTGGCCATTTGAGAAGAGAAAGGAAATGGCCCTATTGTTAGTATATTAGCATTGCTAGTTTAAGCTGTAAAACGACAGTGCTACAACTAGCTATCATGGTATATAAAATGTTAATATTATTCCCTGCTGTTCAAAAGTTTGGTGTCCTAAGTTTTTAAATATGAATAGTCTCTTATGCTCACAATGGCTGCATTTATTTGATCAAAAATACATTAAGAACAGTAATGCTGTGAAATACTATTACAATTTAAAATAATTGTTTTATTTAATCATATTTAAATATATACTCATTCTTGTCATGGCAAAGCTAATTTATAAGCAGCCTAATGGCTGCTCCAGTCTGTCACATCGTTCTTCAGAAAACATTAATAGAGTGTTTTCCACGAAGCGTCATCAGTCGGCCATATTGGCGGCACTGAATGTAAACAATGCCACTGAAGCGAATGAAACATGCATATTTTGCTGATTATTGCTGCTGAAAATGGTCAATTATTGTCATATTTTGGGCTGTACTAATCGGTCAGACCGGGAAAAACATTTGGAGTACTATAGACTGCCAAATGTTATAACAAATCAAGGAGAAGAGTGGAAAAAACTCTGAGGAACAAAAGGCGTTTATGGTTAGCCAAACTGAACCAGGATGTCCAGGGCAAGAATCTTGATACATTTGTGTTTGTTCTTATCATTTCTGCTCTGGTAGGTGACATATTACACTAATATCTTAATATACTGCTCGTACAGTACACATCGTTACCACCTACTAACTTTAGTTTGTCAAAATATTGCGCATTTTCCTGCTTACTAAGTCATTTTCTATGTGATTTAGCAGCTTCCACACTTTTTTCTGGCTTAGCACAAATTTGCAGAACAATGTATTCATTAGTACATTAACCGTGCAATCAGTGCTGTTGTTTACATCTGAGTATTGCCAATATGGCTGCATTTCGGGGTAACTGACCAAATCGTGATGTAAGTGCACACCTTCTTGGTCCTCAAAAAACATTTCTTATTATTATCATCAGTGTTGAAAACAGTTGCTGCCTAATATTCTTGTTGAAACCATGATACATTTATCAGGATTCTTTGATAAATACAAAGTTCAAAAGTTCTTTTTTTCCTACCGTCTTTTACCAAAATGTAGTAATTTGCGCTTGTTCTGAAACCACTCTTCAATTTTTCTGAGACTTACTGCTAATGGCAAAGCCTAACATTTTGCAGTACACCACTGGTAGTAATAGTTATATCTGCTGATATTGTAAGTGCCATTTCCTGTAGTAATAGCGGTAATGTCATTAAAGTACTGGTTGTCATGGTAAATCACAGGCTGTAATTGTTGTTTCACTGAATTTTACATCCATTAGTGGCAGGTCAAGGGCTGTTTGTCCTCCAGCCCCTGAAGACTTCATCAGTGAGGCTTTGATGATGCTGATGATGCATTAGCCAAATCTCATACGAGGATTTCATCCCCTCCAGGAAGCTCTAGCTAATCCATATGAATTTCCATCTGTTCATATTTTAGATCAACCCGATTCAGTGTTCTCCTGCAGGTGAGAGAAGCGAACGGAAATGGAGAAAACAGCCTGGATTAAGTTGAGGTAATAGCACTCGTGCACTGCCTTTTGTGTGCGCAGCATCTGCAATTTTTCCAGGACGGCATACAGGGCAAGTTAATTTTTCATTGCACCAGGAATGGGAATAAGATAGAGAGAGTGGAATAAAAGAGACAGGAGAGAGAAATGCTCCCCCCCCCCACCCCCTTTAGATAGTCATTTTACCATCTGATTGGTTTCAGCCAATCAGCTCAAGTCGATGTGGCCCGGTAATGAGGTGTGCTGAGCGAATGAGCTGTTGTGGCGTGAGATGCTTATGCCGGTACTGAACGAGAACTGATAGCCGCCCCTCCCTCCTCGCTTTCCTCCTCCCCGCAACCCATTCTGCACGTGTGTACGTATGGCCTATTTTTATGTGTTCAGCTGCTCAATATTCTTTTCTCATAAATAGCTGAATGGATAGCTGAAGACCGTATTAGATTAGGACTCGGCTTTACGGATGAATACTGTATGGTGCAGTAACAACAATGCAGGGACTGCAGCAGGGCTGCTTAATTTTGGAAAGGTCATGGAGCGTAAAGCGGAATGTTTTGAGGATGATGTTTTTATAGTTCAATTTTAAAATATTTTTATATTACCAAAATTTAATGAGTATGTTTATATTGCAGTGTATATTATTTTGTGAACTTGGAAATTCAACTATTTCAACTATCAACTTTTTCAATTGACAATACTTAAAAATTGAAAGGTACTTAGATTACATTTTTTTTTTTTTTTTGGATTATATTTGGAACTTAATGAAGATTTTTACTACTAATGAATCTGATATTAATTAAAAAACTTCAAATAGCACTATGGCTTCAGATCAAATTCTATAGTTATGTACATTAACGCACATAAGTGAAGTTTATTGTACATTAAAATCTGTTGCAGGGCACATTAAAGTGTACATAAATGTCATTAATGTCAGTCATTAATATATAGAATTGAATGTGTATTTAGAATTTAATGTACAATAATATTATTAACATTAATTAATAATTATTAATATTTATTCATTAATATTAATACATTTTGAGTTTTATATGAATTTATATTTTATATTAATGCACATGCAGACATTCTATGTTAATCTATATTAATACGCATTAATATACATGAAAGTCTCAGTTAGCGTGCATCCTATATTAATGGATATTAATTCACATTGAATTCTATTTTAATGCACCTTAATGTGCTTTTCTAATTTCCATACACTATACAATAAAATGTATACACTGAGAAAAATGGTGCAGAAACAATTAATTACAAAGTAATGGTAAGTAACACATTGAATTAAACATTACATTTTATAGTAAAAAGACTGAAATAGTATTTTCTTGTAAAATGTACTACAATAATCTTTAATTTTTTTTTAATTTAATTGAATCTATTTTTTACCATTTAAAGTTCAATTTAAAATATAAATGGGTATTAACGTGCATTATTATATACTTTAATGTGGATTAATGTCAATTTAATATAAAAACAATGAACATCATTGTGCAATAATTAATTAATGTTTATGAAAATAGTTTACTGTACATTAAAATTGAAATGAATGTGTGTTAATGTCCAATAACAGATTTTATTGTGCACTGCTAAAATTGAATATACATTAGCATGCATTAATACAGAATTTAGAATGCATTATTTGATATGAAATAAATTCTATTGCATACATCATGGTAGTCTCCTGAAAACGGGTTGAAGACTGACACAGAAAAGAAAAAATTGTTGAATAAAGGTATTTTTGTTTTCTTTGCATACAAAAAGTATTCTCGTAGCTTCATAACATTACGTTTGAAACACTGATGTCACATGGACTATTTTATTGATGTCCTTACTGACTTTCTTGAACATGTCATTTGCTTTGTTGTATATGCATATGATATTGATCAGAAGTATCTTAATTTACATTCCGATGATGAACGAAAGTCTTGAACAACATGAGGGTGAGTAATTAATGACTGAATTTTCATTTTTGGGTGAACTATTCCTTTAATACACATTCAATTTTATATTAACGTAGCAATTATTGATGTCCCTTGGCGAATGACATCCAACAAACTAAACTCTGATAAACAGATAAACTCTGAAGTGTAAACTCAATTGTTTTGCTGCTTAGTGTCATTTTTATTTTGTTTAAATCATCACAGTACAGCAGATTCTCTACTGGGTGACACATTTCTACTGTTTTCTGGTATGTGATCGTACTGTACCTTTCAAACTGGGTCCTTATTGACTCGAGATGACATGTTTGTTACTATTGCACTATTGCCGTTGTCACCAAACAGTGTTGAGTAGTGATACATTAGAGCCTTATTTTCAGTCCTGTCTGCTTTTGTATATACCCCAAGTGAGGCATTATTGATCATGCAGGTTACCGGTAATTGATTGATCAGACAGGAAATCAATCCTGTGCGGTCCAAACGAGCTGCTGAAATGCATTGTTGGGGTTTAAAGGATTGACACCAGTCTTGACCAGGGCACAGGAGTCCATCTATAGCATGATCTCTAGATTTCAAAGGGTGACGTGTTGAATTTTTCCGAAGAGCTCACAGCCCCAAAACTACATCTCGAAATCTGCGGTGAGACAAATCCCAGTCAAGTGGAAGAGACTGCGGATGGGCGCTTTGATGTGGCGGATAACTAGTCAGAGTCTGCCAGCCCTTCTGCCTCAGTGAGCCATCAAGCTATTTTCTTTTAACTGAGAAACTAGTTCCAAAAGCTCTCCAAGAAACCAGAGATCTGCGGGCGGGGGGGTTGTTCACTCTTCAAAATGTGTGTGTTGGTCTGGAGGAAGTTGCCGTGGGACTCCACACAGATGGCATTGACCACAGGGACCGGATAAAAGAGCCAGATTAGGAATGGCTGCAGAGACCCTGCTGGGTTGCTGGTTGAGCTTTCCATCTCTCTCTCTCACACACAGTCTGTTTTTCTGTCTTGTTTGTTGGTTGGTGCATGTAGACAGGCTCCAGTTTCTCTCAAGCCCATTTACTGCCATTTTACAGCTCATTTGGGTCCAAGTGAGCAGCATGCCAGCACCTTCTCCCAGCTCTCTGTGACCCACTTTCGGCTCAGGCGGCCCAATGGAATCAGACCCTCGAAAGAAGGGCAGATGCATCTGACCATGTCTGTTTTTTAAAGTCACATACTTGCGCCAAGTTGCATCAAGATGTGTGGGCTATCTCTAGTTCACATATGTAATCTCATTGGCCCAGAGAAAGGTTTTGGTCACAGTTTGATGTGACTAAACAACAGGAAGTAATAAATATTCACTATTTTCCAAATCGACACACTTAACAAATTCACATAGAGTCTGATGCCAGATGGAAAATTTCAGATCCCTGAAAGAATTGTTCATGAAAGGTTATGTTAGTGCAATATAATATTGTGGATTTTAGTATGAATGAGTACGCAGTGATGCATTGTGCAAAAATTCAGATTCAGTTGAAACAGGCTTTTAGAGAGACTTCCCTGAAGAAATACTATAGTCCATTCAGGGTGAACTTGTTTGGGGTTTTGTGTAACTTGTGCTAACAGGGTGTGTCTCTAAATTTGGGCACTTTTGTATCCCAGGAACTAATAAATTAATGCTTGCTTTTGCTACGTCCTACGTTATCCTCTGGAACACCACAGAGATTATGCTTTATAAAGTTTTAAATATGGATATTTCTCTTACACAAGTGCATCGCTTCATTTCAGAAGGCCTTTATTAACCCGCTGGAGCCATGTGGAGTACTTTTAATGATAGATGGATGCACTTTATTGGATTTCAAAATCTCAACACCCATTCACTGCTATTATAAAGCTTGGAGGAGCCAGGACATTTTTTAATGTAACTCTGATTGTATTCGTCTGAAAGAAGAAAGTCATATACACCTAGGATGGCTTGAAGGTGAGTAAATCATAGGGTAATTTTCATTTTTGTGTGAACTATCCCTTTAATAATATATTGTGCATGCTTTTTTTAATTACAGCTGTCGAGACGAGATGTGTGAAGACAACAAGACAAATCAAGGTAAATATCACTGAGCAGAATATTTTTATTTGTGCCTTTCCAATCAAGCTGTAATGGTCAAATTATGCAAAGAGTGTGAAAACATTGTGCATACAAGACATAACAAGACAAAGCAGCCAGCCATTTTACTCCCAAAACATTTAAAGTGTCATCTTTGCCAAAGAATGTTATCAAACACAATTACTTAATTTGATGTCTTATGGCAAATTACTTGTGATGTCCCTCATTTGTAATCGCCTGAATAAAAACATCTGTTAAATGAATACATGTAAATGAGATCTGGTGGAAATGAGGAAAAAAACAAATGCGACTGACAAAATGTCCCATTGAGTACGAAATATCTCTCCCGTCCCATTTTTAATCTCTTCTTCTAAGTTTTCCTCCATACATTTCCCTCTATTTCCATCATCCACTTGTTTATGGATCTGTTTCTGTGCGTCCACTGCCTGAGATCTTTCATCAAAGCAGGGCCGATATTATCGTTGTCTTTCTTTCCAGCTTTTCTTGCCTCCCTCCTGTTCCCTGAGCCTTGGCACACTCCTCACAGGCTGATTTAAGGGGGAGCATTACGGTGCAGGAGATGAAATTATTTCATTCCTCTCCTCTACTGCTCTCTTCCCGCTCTTGATGGGGTCCCCTGCTGCTTCGGAGGCACGTGGGGAGAGACGTGTCCTGCGTAAGAAGCAGCTCGCTTCTAACATGCGTTTGACCCTTCGTTCCTGCGGCAGAGGGAGCGGCTGCTTTCAGCATCAAATGATTAGTGATCTGGGGCCCTAGAGGCGTGGAACTGAGCTCGGTATACGCTCAATTTTCTGCCATCAGTGAACAGTTAATGTTAGCCTGAGTAGCAACACACACAATGGGACAAGGCAACCTCATATTCTCAGGGCGGGCATTTTAACAGGCGACTTTGATGCAGGAACTGAATTACATTATCAAAACTGGCCCAGAGAGTTTGTCAGAATTGATAATAGACTGTTTTGTTTTCTTTATTGGTTAAGCAAAATGACATTGGCAACATTATGTTTCTTAATTGAATGGAAAAGACAGAGTGCTATTCACAAACTATGTGTGAACATTATTACAGAGAAAACATGTTTGCATTTAAATATATTCTAAATTTAGGACCAACTCGAAAAAATGTAAATGAGGCTTATAGTGGACTTAGAAGCATAGAATGTCGTAAATTTATATTGTATTGTATTACAGTGTTGTTGAATGTTTGAATCTGATTGGTTGAGGAAAGTTCTAAGGTGAACCTCGGGTGTGCGTTATTTTCTAATAATTTGATGGCCCGTCATTAATTATTCCTTGCTTATTATTCACTGCATAACTTGAATAAGTCTACTTGCACTAGAAAGTGTGTAAAATATGTTCATTATGTACAATAATCTAAATATTTAAAATGTTAAATGGAGACTCGATCTGATTAGTGAGTTGTTAACTGGAGACTCACTCTGATTTATTGAGTTGTTGACTGGAGACTCAATCTGATTAGTTAAGTGAGTTAACTAAAGGCTAAATCTGATTAGTTTTGTGAGTTGTTAACTGGAGACTCGATCTGATTCATTTAGTGAGTTGTTGACTAGAGACTCACTCTGATTACTTAGTGAGTTGTTGACTGAAGACTCGCTCTGATTATTTAGTGAGTTGTTGACTCGAGATTTGTTCTGATTAGTTTAGTAAGTTGTTGACTAGAGACTCAATCTGATTAGTTTAGTGAGCTGACTGGAAACTCGCTCTGATTAATTTAGTAAGAAGTTAACTGGAGACTCAAACTGATTGGTTTAGGGAGTTGTTGACTGGAGACTCAATCTGATTTATTTAGTCTCCAGATTCGATCTGAGTTGTTGACTGGAGACTCGTTTTCATTAATTTAGCGAGTTGTTAACTGGAGACTCGCTCTGATTAATTAAGTAAGTTGTTGACTGGAGACTCACTCTGATTATTTAGTGAGTTGTTGACTCGAGATTTGTTCTGATTAATTTAGTAAGAAGTTAACTGGAGACTCAAACTGATTGGTTTAGTGAGTTGTTGACTGGAGACTCAATCTGATTTATTTAGTCTCCAGATTCAATCTGAGTTGTTGACTGGAGACTCATTTAGTTTGCTACTGATGCTTTTGGGAAACGGAACCTGTGATTAGTTTAGTGAGTTAACTGAAGACTTCATCTGATTAATTTAGTTAGTTGTTAACTGGAAACTCGCTCTGATTAATTTAGTGAGTTGTTAATTGGAGACTTACTCTGACCAGATTATTTGAATCAGGGAGTTGTTGACTCTAGAGCTGCTGCAATTGGATCAGACCATTTGAATCAAATGAGTCTTTCAGTCCGATTTGTAAACTCATTTAATAGCTTTGTTGAAAAGAATTGGCAAGAAATGATTCTTTCATAAATCTGACTTTGTGGTAACACGTCTCGGAGCGGATCACGTCATTCATCAGTTTTGAAAGAAGGTTAGAACAAATTTGCGTGCTTCCTGTTGTGAATCCACAGGATTATAAGTATGATACATATTATAAGTATGTACTGTAGCCAACGTATTTAGTTACTGTTAAGATATTTTAATTTGTTCAATGTGAAAACGCTTGCACATTTTTCTTCTCATTAACACTGTCTACTGCTAAAGCCATTATAGTCCAAGTGGAAAGACAATATTCTTATGTTTAAAGAAGAAGTTCACTTCCAGAACAAAAATTTACAGATAATTTTCAGAAATTATCTCCATATAGTGGACTTCAGTGGTGCCCCCAAGTCTGAACTTCCAAAATGCAGTTTAAATGCAGCTTCAAATGGCTCTAAACGATCCCAGTCGAGGAAGAAGGGTCTTATCTAGCAAAATGATCGGTCATTTTCGAAACAAATTGACAATTTATATGCTTTTTAACCTCAAATGCTCGTCTTGTCTAAGTCTGCATGTCCTTTTCTGGTTCTTTAAAATCATCCTACATCGCTGCAGAAATGTGTTTTCCCAGTGTTTACAAAGTGAACATGCAAAGAAGATCAAACACTCTTTACATAAAAAGGTAAGACAGCGATGTAGGACGATTTTGCCATCGAAGAAGAAAACGAGACAGGATTCACTGAGATGAGACAAGACAAGCATTTGAGGTTAAAAAGTATATAAATTGTCAATTTGTTTTGAAAAAGACCGATCATTTCGCTAAATAAGACCCTTCTTCCTCGGCTGGGATCATTTAGAGCCATTAAGCTGCATTTAAACTGTATTTTGGAAGTTCAAACTTGGGGGCACCATTGAAGTCCACTATATGGAGATTTCTGAAATGTTTTCCTCAAGAAACATAATTTCTTATTGACTGAAGAAAGAAAGACATGAACATCTTGGATGACAAGGGGGTGAGTAAATTATCTGTAAATTTTTGTTCTGGAAGTGAACTTCTCCTTTAAGTGTTTTCAATTACCGTTTAAAATGTCTATCATATATCTTCGAATGAAGCATATATGGACCACTTTTACAAGGCTTTTTTACAGCTCAACAGCCCTTGATTCCCATTATAGAAAATAGCATGATAGACTTTTTGTAATATTTCTTCATTTGTGTTCCACAGAAAGAAGAAAGTAACAGGTTTGGATGGACATGGCAGTGAGTAGGCTAAATGATGACAGAATATTCTTTTTTGAGTCAACCATCCCTCAATTCTTGGGTTCAACATTCGTATTCAGAATCTAGAGAATAATAGAGTTGGTCCATTACATAATATATGAAGAGAACGAGCAGTGGGACATTGAAATTTTATTTCTGAAAGCAATGTCTAGTACCACAGTTCCGTGTCTTTCAATCTATCAACCCCTCATTCCTCATTAAATCCTACTTGTAAATGTTTGAGTAGTGTGAAGGGGCTCTCCGCTGGGCGATAGAGCTTGTTCTCTCATAGATTTTGGCCTGCTCGAATCACAAAAGTCTCCCTGTGAAACTCCCACCAGCGTTTGTGTCTCCCTTTCTCAATATATCCTCTGCTCTATCTCTCTCTTACACACACAAATGCACGTTCCTCATGGCTGACTCCATCATTATTCTGTGGAAGGGGCCATATTAAAGATGCATCTCCACGCTCGAGACTCAAAGGGAGCGATCTGACCCCGGCAATAGCTGCTGAATTATGGAGACCACCAATGAAGGTGTTTGCCTTTGATCTGATTCAGACTGTCTCGCACACGTTTTTTCTGTGCTTTCCTCTCAGGTAGGACTGACAGACGTATGTAAGTCGCTCTTCAAAGTGCAGTGATAAAACAACGACATAATTGTATGATATTATGATAATTTTATATCACGTCGCAGCACTATCCCCACCACTTTGTAGTGATTTAAAGTGATTGCCATGATCGTCACACTTCACCTTCTCATTTTACACCATTTTGAGTGACAGAGGTTGAGATGGGTCTTATCTGTGTATATTAATAATATAGTGAGGTTGTGTGATAGGTTGGCTCGAGTAACCTCTCTTTCTTTCCTTATGATCTTTCCACCCGATTTCCGCTCTTTATCTATGACGGTTTTACGGCCCAGTTTAAAATGACACATCACGCTAAGCAATAATGACCCGTATTTTAGCTTTTTGGCCGTTTAGGGAAATTGCTCCTATCCTGTTTGATTCCCAGCTGCGTCATTGTTGCAGGGTCAGATGCAGTGTGTGTGTGTATGTGTGTGTGAATTTCGAAAAGAAAATGAGATGGATATTCTTGACAGTAATCAGCTTAAATGGAGAAAAACACTGTAATTTTACACAGTCTCACACAGTGCTCAGACTTGCAAAATGTAAAATATTTTTATATGAAAGTTTATTCTGACAACGGCTGTCAGAAAAGAGTAAAAATTTACGTACAGCGACCATAACCCAAATAGGAGATTAATTTACAATAAACAGTCTACAGTAACTTCTTTTAACACGTACACGTGAGTTGTTTTTCGATTCGTAGCTCGTTCAGACATAAATTCAGTTCAGCTGGAGAATCACTCCAATCGGATCATTGAATTGTCGAGTTGTTGATTCGAGAACAGCTGTGGTCGGATGAGTCCTATACAATTAGCGAATTAATCATTTAGTGAAATTTGTGAAGTTTAGAGCTGTCAAACGATTAATTGTGATTAATCGCATACAAAATATAAATTTATTAAATATATATAAATTATTAAATATATATAAATACAAATACATTCATTTAAGAAATATTTCCAAGTATTTTGTACATAAATAACATATTTCTCTTAAATATATACATTAATTTGTGTTTATATATACATAATAATTACAGTGTACACACACACATTAGGCAAACTCAAGCTTTTATTTTGTACGCGATTAATCGTTTGACAGCCCCATTTTCAGCATATTTCAAAGAATCCAGTTGAAAGTCATTTTAATTAGCTCAAAAGAAAAAAATGTTTATGAATCAGACATGGCATTTGATTCTTGGCATGGGCTTTAAACTCTTCATTTCGAAATAATCTTGAACAACGTTTTTTAATTAAATGCAGTAGGCCTAAGACATTATTTTTATATTGCTATTATATCCCTTTATAGTGAAAATATAGATTATATCTTGTACATTGTTCAATTTTCAAGATATTCATATTTTTCTAAGCTCAATTGTCATTTTTTAAAGGATAATTGCTCGTATTTATTTTTAGACTTGTATTTATTTTTTAATTTGTTTTGACGAAATATTAACTAATTTAACTTAAGAGAATTGCTCAATATAATGTTAATGCTATGTATATTTGTTATATGTTAATTCAAGATTATATTTAGTTTTTTTCTAAGCTTATTGTCAATTTTCCTTGTGAAAGGATAATAAAGTATTTTTAGAATTTCTTTTTATTTTGTTTTATAGAGACAATATCCAAATTTACTTTAGGAAGTTGATTATTGTATTATTAATGGAATCTTTATAACTTGTTTATAGATTATGTCTTATGTTGTGAAATTTCCAGTATATTCATATTTCTTAAAACTCATTGTATTTTTTTCTTTTTTTAAAGGGAGAGTTTTACCCAAAAATGAAAAATGATGTCATTAAATACTTACCCTCATGTTGTTCATCTTCAGAACACAAATTAAGATAGTTTTGATTAAATCCGAGATCTTAATGTTGTTGTTTTTGTTGTTTTTGCACACGAACGGTTGAACCACTGATGTCACATGGACTATTTAATCAATGTCTTTACTACCTTTCTGGGCCTTGAACATGTTAGTTGCTTTGCTGTCTATGGAGGGTCAAAAAGCTCTTGGATATTATTAAAAATATCTTAATTTGTGTTCTGAAGATGAATGAAGGTCTTACAGGTTTGAAATGACATGAGGCTGAGTAATTAATGATCCTTTAATGTTCCTTTAAGCATAAATCTAAACATGTATTAGATTTATGCTTATTTTTATGTTTGGAAAACCATGCACCAATGAATCACTAATAATTTGGTAGTCAGCCTCAGTTTACTTTTAACTAATGTTGGCTTTAATGCGTCCAACTGATAGAAGAGGGACAGAGATGACGACAGACAGGTGACAGACGCTTTCAGCCACTTCTGTCTGTGTCTTCTAATAGGTTGTCGTGGGACTACTTGATGACAGTTGCGAGTTGAAGGTGACCACAGCAGCAGAAGCGTACAGTCACTGCCACCGCGGACCTAATTAGAACCTTCTACTGACCTCCGGTGAGAGCGGACGAGAGATGCCACACTCCTCGACCAACAAGACAGACCCGTCCTGAGACGTTTCCCCATGTCCGCACTCTCAGAGACAAATGAAGTCGCCTTCTTGTTATGGTGAGCATGTGTGTACATGATCGTGTATGTGTTGTCTCCAAGGTACTGAGATCAAATGGCCTTTCCGTGCTGCTGTCAGTGGCTCAGTGTGTGCTGTGAATTTTCTTTAAATAACAAGAGGAAGTAACCACTCGAGGATATACTGTCAACCACAGGGGAGGCTCTGGGTGAGAGGTGAACACATTGAGTGTGTGAATGTGTGTTTGATTCAAGTAAACAACACATTGGAAGGTTTCTCCCAAGGACAGGGAGTTCAAATTAAAAATGGTTTGTTAATTAAACAGCACACCATAAGGGGTTCCTAATACCTATTTGTGACCCTGGACAACAAAACGAGTCTTTTATGGCAAATATCATTAAGATGTTAAATAAAGATCTTGTACCATGAAGATATTTTGTTAATGTCTTACTGTAAATATATTAAAACTTAATGTTTGGTAGGTAATATGCATTTCTAAGAACTTAATTTGGACAACTTTAAAGGCGATTTTCTCAATATTTTGATTTTTTTGCACACTTTTTTTGGATCTCGGCCAAATATTGTCCTATCCTAAGAAACCATACATCTATGGAAAGCATATTTGTTCAGCTTTCAGATGACACATACGTTTTAGTTTTAAAAAATTGCTCTTATGACTGGTTTTGTGGTCCCGGGTCACATACTGTAAGATTCTTATTCTTATGCTGCACCCAAAGATGCATTTATTTGATCAAACATACAGTAAAACATAAAGAAAAATAATAATAATATTTCCAGCTGTTCATGAATACAGGCATTTTCCATGAATTTTAAAGATTTTCTTCATTTCCGTTATTTTTTTAGGTCTAGAAATCACAAAATTCACAAATGATGAGGGAACTAGCTAAAATTAAATAATAAAATATGATGTTACTTTGCAGCTACTTTGCAGCTATTTTAGCTTATTTTAAAGGGATAGTTCACCCAAAAATGAAAAATACCCCATGATTATACCCCATGATATATTTTACATAAAAGATGTTTACATATAGTCCACACGACAGAAAAAAAATAGCTGAAATGATTAAATAACCCCCTTCAAAAGTTTGGGAACCCTTGGTTTTTTAATACTGTGTGTGGGTACCTGAATGATCTACGACTGTTTCTTTTGTTTTGTGATGGTTGTTCATGAGTCTTTTGTTTGTTCTGAACAGTTAAACTGAGCACTGTTCTTCAGAAAAATCCTCCAGGTCCTGCAGATTCTTCAGTTTTCCAGCATTTGTTGCATATTTGAACCCTTTCCAGCAGTGACTGTATGATTTTGAACATTCACTGATGCTCCAGAAGGAAACACAATGCATTAAGAGCCGGGGGATGAAAACTTTTTGAATTTGAAGTTAAAGGCAAATTGTAATTAATTTGTCTTCTGGGAGACATGCAAGTATCTTCTGTTGCTTCCAAAGGGAAGAACTAAATGGAAAATATATATATTTCAACAAGACACCTGTTCAAAAGTTTTCACCCCCCGGCTCCTAATGCATTGTGTTTCCTCCTGGAGCATCAGTGAATGTTTGAACCTTTTTTAATAGTTGTGTTTGAGTCCCTCGGTTGTCCTCGATGTGAAAAGATGGATCTCAAAATCATACAGTCACTGCTGGAAAGGGTTTAAATATGCAAAAGATGCTGGAAAACTGAAGAATCTGCAGGACCTGGAGGATTTTCTGAAGAAAAGTGCTCAGTTTAACTGTTCAGGACAAACAAGGGACTCATAAACAACCATCACAAAACACAAAAACAGCCACAGATCATCCAGGTTACCACACACAGATTTAAAAACCAACAGTTCCCAAACTTTTGCAGGGGGTTATTTGAATAATTTCAGCTTTTTGGACTGTCTTGTGGACTGTATGTAAACATCTTGCTTAAACATCACTCTTACTTAGGACAGTACTAAATAAAAAATAGCATGCATTTTGTATGATCTCTCTTATTTATTTAAAATTATTCACATTTTTCACAGATTCTGCAAGGGGTTCCCAAACTTTCACATGTCACTGTATCTGACTTTCCTCTTTCAGACGAATACAATCGGAATCATATTAAAAAATGTCCTGGCTCCTTCAAGATTTAAAATGGCAGTGAATGGCTGTTGAGATTTTGAAGTCCAATAAAGTGCATCCACCCATCATAAAAAGTACTCCACACAGGGTTAATAAAGCCCTTCTGAAGCAAACTGATGTATTTGTGTAAGAAAAATAGCCATTTATGATGGATGGATTCACTTTATTGGACTTCAAAATTTCAACAGCCATTCACTGCCATTATAAAGCTTGGAAAAGCCAAGACATTTTTAAATATAACTCCAACTGCATTTGTCTGAAAATAGAAAGCCATATACACCTAGGATGGCTTGAGGGGAGTAAATCATGGGGTAATTTTAGGTGAACTATGCTCTTATTTTAATAATTTCTAAAATAAGTTCGATGGATCCAATGTCTTTGAAGAGAAACTTTCTAGCGCCTCACCTCGACCCCAAAAATGTGCCGTCAGTGAAAATCTTTAGTGCAGTTATTATATTTAGCAACTTGGTTCAATACAATTTATATACAGTACAGATTGGGTTTTGAACCAGTGCCCTGGCATCCCACACGGAAATAACCTATATAAACATATATGTTTTAATATAGGTTTTGATATAGGTTTTTAATATATGTGACATATATAAAATTGGCCGTTTTCCTATATTATATGTACATATATGTACATATATGCACATATATGTACATATAATATAGGAAAACGGCCAATTTTATATATGTCACATATATTAAAAACCTATATCAAAACCTATATTAAAACATATATGTTTATAAATTTCACGTGTTCGCACATAAGTTTTTTGCATTTTTTTTTTTTTAGTTAGTTCTTAGTTATTGCCTTGATAATAGAAAATATGAGCTAGGCATCATGTATGACAGTTGCCAAAGTGAGATATGAGCTAAAATGACCAGATCCTGCCATGAGCTATATAGGAGACATATCTTGTATGTACATATAGGGCTTTTTTGTGGATATAAAGAAGCAATACAGGAGACCTATATGGCCTGTATATGCACATATATGCACCTCAATTTTGCCTATATGTGGCATATATACGCATATATGCAGCATATATATTATCATATATGTGCATATATACTGCATATAGGTTTCATATATGCGCATATATCCTCATATAGGTTCTTTCCATGTGGGATGTTAAAAAAAAAAACTACCACCAGGCGAACGCATTTTACACTCGTGTACATCTGTAAGTGGCCAGAACAGCCACTGACAGCCACTTAAAGATAATGGTTGTTTTGTGCTTGTTTTTCCTGCCAGAAATACAAATGCGGGACAAATAGGCAGTATTTGATTAATGGATGTTACACAGTAATGTCAATAAGTCCCAGTAGAGTTTAACAAAGCAAGAATAGATACAGGAAGATAAAACACATGCTGACATAATACCAAACATGCCCTGATTCCTAATTACAGACTCTCATATATTAGATACATAACACCCAGGCGGCATCAATCATAATGTTTACAGTCATGCTCATCCTTTTGTGCTCGTACAATGATCATTTATTTAGCCGTCCATCTGTGTTTGTTATAGGGGTGATAAGGAAGTGTGTGTGTGTGTGGGGGTGTTTTAAATGAAAGGCGAGCCACTAATGTAATTGAAATGAATCTGAAGTGCAGGTATATAGCTGAGCTCCACGCTTTGCGTTCATCATGACCGTAACTAGGCTTGGTTTATAATAAAGGCAGCATAGATTTACAGTGGCGTGCGAGAGGAATGCTGTCAGACGAGGCCTGCAATGTCATTTTGAAGGTCGTAAACAATGTTGCAGCCCTCCGTGCTAATTTTATTGATGGCTTGCCCATGCAGGAGTCAGTGAGAGAAGGAGAGAGAGTGTTTGCAGTTGTGTTTAGGCTGTATAGACTGAGATTCCAGTTCAGCAGTAATTGAATGATGTGTGTTGGGGGTTGTGAGGTTGCAGAGTGTTTATACATGAATATGGGGTCCTGAAGTATAAGACTACTTTGTTCTAATTTAAAACATAATTACGAATTATGGAAGAAAGCCTGACTGTCTGTAGTAGTTTTAATCTCATAAACAAATAATTACTGAAATTGCTGTTTAAATATTTTTTATGGCATTGCTGACCCCGAACTTTTGAACGGTACAATCACTTCCACGTGTAGTTCACATTTAAAAAGCAGTGAATCTTAAAAATGAAAAATATTTATAAACAACCAATTAAAGTAATAACTATACATTAAGTAATTAATAATGAAAATAATTCCAGTAGTTTACAATGAAGACATAAGGCTTTGTAAATGATTAAATTATTACACAATTTATCAGCAGTTTCTACCCAATAAAACATTTTAGTTTTATTTAACTAGAAAAAAATTATATGTATTAAAGAAAATAATAATAATTTAAGATTTGCTTAACTTACATGACTTTCACAGGTCTAGAATTTTAGAAAAAATAGTTATGTAACAAAGATGACTTAACAAATGATGATTTTAATTATTTAAATTATCAGTGTTTAAAAAAAAGTAATTTGAATTATTAAATAATAACACTGCAAGATATTAGCAATGCACTAACAATGTTTTTCTGGATAAGAAGAATAATCTCATCGCTAATAATGTTAATAATAATTAAATCATAAAACATTTGAATTTTTGGTTTAATTTAATTCTTGTTGACAAAATGTACATTTTTGTTGACTAATTAGGTGCTATTTTAGTCACAGTAAAATATTTTGTCGGAAAATGTTAAAAAGGACTATTAAAAATGATGATTTAATTTTAATAATATTGCCTCAGTACAGCAACTTTGGGGCAACGTAAATAGATCATTGTTTATTTATTTATTTATTTGTGTTTGTTTGTTTGTTTGTTTTTTTAGTAACCTAAATATTCTAAAAGTGACCTGCATATCCTGAAAGCTTGTTTTAAAATGTTTAAAATCCTAAAACTGTTAAAAAATTATAAACAACCAATTAAAATAATAATAAATAACTATACTTAAAATAATTAATAATGAAAAATAATTCCAGTAGTTTACAATTATGGCAATTGTTTTTTTTTTTAATTATTAAAATATAATTAAAAAAAATATTATTTTAAATTAAATCATTAAATTATTACTCATAAAAAAAAAAAAAAAACTTTATTAGTCATTTTAACCCAACAGAACCAGGTTTGATTTACCAAAGAAAAATATATATTAAAAAAAATGATTTTGTGAAGATTTGCTTAATTTTCATGACTTTTCCAGGTCTGCAAATCTAGAAAAAAAAAAATATTTATTTATTTATTTGTGTTTGTTTGTTTGTTTATTTGTTTAGTAACCTAAATATTCTAAAAGTGACCTGCATATCATGAAAGCTTGTTGTTTTAAAATGTTCAAAATCCTAAAAATGTTGAAACTTATAAAAAAACAATTAAAGTAATAATAAATAATGAAAAATAATTCCAGTAGTTCACAATTATGGCATAAGCCTCTTTAATTTTTTTTTTTTTTTTTTTTGGAATTTTTAAATTTTTTTTAATAAAAAGCTTTTTATCAGCCATTTCAACCCAACATAATATTTTAGTTTGATTTAATATATATAAAATCTAGAAAAAATTATATATTTCTTCAACAAAGACAAAATGCAAAATGTGCAATGAGATTGATTATTTTAATTATTCAATTTATAATTTAAGTAATTTAAATCATTAAACAATAACACTGCAAGGTATTAGCAATACATTAATAGTGTTTTTTGGATAAAAAGAATAATCCACTTTCAAAGAGTCCACTCATAGTCCACAATGTCGATAATATTGAGACTGTTTAAATGAAACAATAAAATATTTAAATATTTGGTTTCATTTATTTCTTGTTGACAAAATTTACATTTTTGTTGACTAATTAGAGTAGATGGCATTGAGTAAAAGTGCTTAAAAATAATATGGCACGATGAAATGATAACTTCATTTAAAGGGTATTTTTGTTCAGAAGATTTGAAAAATGACTATAACAAAATTGTTAGTATTTAATATTAATAATATGCCTCAGTGCAACAACTTTGGTAAAGGGACTATATAAACATTATTTATTTATTATTTTATTTGTTTGATTAGTGACCTAAATATTCTTAAACTGTTTTAAAATGTTTAAAATCTTAAAACTAGCTTTGAATCCCATATTTTAAAGTGAAATCTTTGAATCCTAGATTTTTAATGTGGACTTTTTTTGACCCCACTGTATACATTTACATGAATGCACATCTCCTTGTACCTCTTCGAGTGTTTATACCTGATCAGAGGTTTCGTAATCTATACTCTATCCTCCTGGCTCTCTCTCCATCCTCCTCTAAAACTCTTCTTTCATTTAAAGCTTAATCTCACAAAGCTCCAGCGAGCACATATTTTTCATTTGATTACCAGGGGCCACCAAGAGAGATGGGCGCCGCAGATAGCACCATTGCCACGGTGATAACATCATCTCTAGGATGATAGAACCATCTCCACGGCAACCCGATCAAGTATCGGGGTGGCTGGTAGGTGTCAGTAAAAAAAAAAAAAAGCCTGTAGGTACCATTAAATCGTCTGTGGTAAAGCATAACACTAGAACATGTCATCAAACGCTGAATTCTGGCTCGGTGTGTGCTGTTAGATTACACAGCTGATATCGGAGCTGTTTGCATATGCAAATGCTTTCCGCCACAGAGAGACGGGGGGAAAAGGAGGCTTTTTTTCCCGTCATGATCCTGGGTCAATTTGCAGGAACATTAGGATATCTACAATCGCTCGGTTTCTTGATATAACATGAAATGACTCTGTTCATAGCAAGTTCATATTTAAACTTTGATCCAGTAGCTTTTTTTATAAATTTAAGGAATAATATCTACACTGTAATATTTAAAAACAAACATGTCTTGAAAAATGTTTACTGTGACAGCTTGCTTTGGTCTGCTGGAGCAGCTGTTGTAGCATAATTTTAGATTGTAGCATCAATAAAATGAGATCATTTGCAAGTTTGCTGTTAATTGCTAATATTAGATGATAACTACCAGAAATAACCTCAAAAACGGAAGCTAGCAAGGTTCTGTCCGGATGTATTATGCTAACCAGATGCGCTTGCTAAACACAGAGCCGTATATGCGCTTCTGGAACATTCTGATCATCCGAACCCTATAAAAGTCATAAGGTAGATTCTATTGGCCCCGAAGGGACTCTGCTATGCCCTTTAGTGGCTGGCTTTTGCGTTAATAACACAGCTTTCCTGAATTAAATTTCTCTCCGTCTCTCTAACGAGGTAACCTTTCCAGATGCCCACTAATAATATTACATTTCTTCCTTTTGGGCCTAGTGAGAGGCCACAGGGAGAGCCAGAGTTTCAGGACTACTTTATATGAGCTGGCTCGAAGAACAAGAGTGTGAGAAATGCTTCTTTCCAGACAGATTCGTGTAAATACAAATACAGGGATGGCCTGTCCTATATAAGCCTGATTTTCTAGTCTATTGGCTGGTTTTAGCAAAGTTTTGGGCATTTTTCAGCTGGTCAGGCTGTGAAAACTAGCTGGTTGCTCAAGTTAAAGCAGCTAAACATGGTTTTTGCAATGCTGGGAGACCGATTAACTAGATTAAGTTGGTTTTCTAGTCTTAGGTGATCAGTTGGCTGGTTTTACAGGGCTTTTGGACACTTTTCAGCTGGTCAGGCTGAAAAACCAGCAGGTTACCCAAGCTAAACCAGCTAAACATAGGTTTATCCAGCCTGGAAGAGCATTTAACCAGCTTAGGTTGGATTTCTTTTAGGTGGACTCAGTATTGTACACCAGCAAACCAGCTTACACTGGTTTTCTAGTAATCGGCGGTCCATTGGCTGGTTTTAGAGGGGTTTAGAGCACTTTTCAGCAGGACAGACTGGGAAACCAGCTGGACACCCAAACTAAATACTGGTTTAACCAGACTGGGAGACCAGTAAACTAGCTTAGGTTGGTTTATTAGCATTAGGTGGTCCCTTGGCTAGTTTTAGAAGGGTTTTAGGCACTTTTCAGGTGGTCAGGCTGGAAAAGCTAGGCTAGGAGACCAGTAAACCAGCTTAGGTGTTCTAGTTTTAGGTGGTCAGTTGGCTGGGTTTACCAGGGTTTTACCAGTTTAGTCAGGCTGGGAGGCCGACCGTCGTAGTCCCGCAAACCAGCCTACATTGGTTTTCTAGTATTCAGTGGTCCGTTGACTGGTTTTAGAGAGGTTTGGAGCACTTTTCAGCTGGACAGGCTGGGAAACCAGCTGGCCACCCAAACTAAAACAGCATTAGGTGGTCCATTGGCTGGTTTTAGGCACTCTTCAGCTGGTTAGCCTGGGAAAATCAGATGTCCACCAAAGCTAACCCAGCTAAACAGATTTAGTCAGAAGACCAGTAAACCAGCTTAGGTTGGTTTTTATAGTCTTAAGAGGTTAGTTGACTGGCTTTATCTGGGCTTTACCAATTTAGTCAAGCTGGGAGACAGACCACCGTAGATTAGCAAACCAGCCTACACTGGTTTTCTAGTATTCGGTGGTCCATAATGGCTGGTTTTAGAGGGGTTTAGAGTACTTTTCAGCTGGTCAGGCTGGAAAACCAGCTGGCTGTCCAATTTATACCAGCTAAATATGGTTTAGCTAGGCTGGGAGACCAGTAAACCAGCTTAGGTTGGTTTTCTAGCACTAGGTAGTCTTTTAGCTGGTTTTGGAGGGGTTTTGGGCACTTTTCAGCTGGTCAGCCTGGAAAACCACCTAGTGTTGGGTGGTCCATTGGTTGGTTTTAGAGGGGTTGAGGGCAATTTTCAGCTTTATTGGCTGGGAAACCAGCTGGTGGACACCCAAGCTAAACCAGCCAAACACCACTTCAGTCATTCTGGGAGACATTCATAGACCAACAAACCAGCTTACGCTGGTTTTTGTGGTATTATGTGGTCCATCAGCTGGTTTTAGAGAGTTTTAGGGCACTTTTCAGTTGGTCAGGCTGAAAAACCAGCTGGACACCCAAGCTAAACCAGCTAAATACTTGTTTGGCCAGACTGGGAGATATCTTAGACAGTGATTTAGACCAGGAAAGACAATAAATGGCTAAACATCATGGAGGAAAAAAAATAAACATTGAATCCATATGAATTAATGTTCCAGTGCATTTTGGGAGGAGGGTAAATGTGACTGATCCATTAAAATCGTATAAATTTTTCAGCACTGTTTAGCTGCACTAAAACCTATTTTAAGAAGTGTAGTTAGGGAAAGACTCTGGTGCACCACGTCATGTCTGTTTTCATTTGCGTCGTTCTGCACTCACAATTGTGTTGAGACAGAATGAAATGGCTGGTGAGACCTTTTTTAAGGGGCTTTCATTTTTAACACTGAGCTTTATTTCCCCGCTCTGCCTTGGAGATGATGGTCGGAGAGAAGAGATGTGAATGAACACATTGAACGGCACCTAAATAATCTACGGCTTAAGTGTAAGAACCCGGGAACGATGGCTATAGCCACAGAGGAGGCTGATAGCGCGTCAGCTCAGTCTCCATGTTATCGTGCTACACAAAAGCACGGCTTTTATCCGCACTGCTGAATAGGTTCGTATCTGCCTTTCTAGGAAAAAAGATTAGCAAGCGAGCGTGAGGCTAAAAAAATGCACCGCTCGTACATTCGTATTTGTTTGTGTATGTGTGTGTGGTGACACAAAAATAAACAACAATAAATGACAAGCTTTGAATCTTCTGCTTATGAGATGTGACAAGATTACTCATCTCGTTCCAGGTATTTCTAGTTTTTAGGTTTTAATGAATTACGAGTTTTTCAGAAGGTCATAATAATGCCATGATCCCAGCCCTGTCTCCCACAAAAAATAATTTCTTCCCATGAAAGGATCTAGTTCAGAAAGCATCTTCAAAAGTCATCATTCAATGTTCTTTGTCTAGAAATCTGTGCAGGATACAGAGTGTACAAACAGCCCCGGTGATGTGCAGTCGTGCGGGTTCGGAGACAAAGACATAGTGCCGTTCCTTTCTGCCTTCCGCTCCGGTTTTCCCCACAGCACGCGGACATTAATCACAGGGAGGATGTGGCATTGACAGACAGCTGGATATCCCAGCATGCACGCTGGGAGAAAACTTCATTTTTCTCAGCCTCCCTCTAACAAATTCCAGCTGATACAGCTTGCACCCCAATTCCAAAACACAGGGCCTGTTCTTTAATCCATATGGCTTATAATAATTGCTT
This sequence comes from Labeo catla, assembly GCA_012976165.1. Lineage (NCBI taxonomy): Eukaryota > Metazoa > Chordata > Actinopteri > Cypriniformes > Cyprinidae > Labeo > Labeo catla. Next base: position 90,755 of record VONZ01000859.1, read on the forward strand.
CTAATAAGCATAATTTGTTTGATATTGCATAAACATCAGTATATTACTGTAACTACTGCATATCACATTTTTCTTTGAATGCTTGAAACTTTTCATTTGTTTTTAGACTGAACTATTAGACGACATCTATGAAAACTATATCTGTACATTCTGTATTAAGCATAATTTTGGTGTAGATTATTTGCAGGGTTGTGAGACACTGTTTTTCAAATTTGTTTGTTTATTTGTTTATACAGAGAGATGGCACAGGTGGAATTCTTAGCTTATCATAACTTAATTGTATTTGATTAATATTTTAGACACTTTCTTCTAACAACACTGTTGCTATTATATAATGATAGAATGATAGATAAATAAACGTGGCTTTATATTTTGCAAATAAAATCACAATATAATGCATAAAGCAGTTAAGAAAGTCAAACATGAAAATGAACCTACCATACTCTAGTTTTTCATCTTCAAGATGAGTCTGTCACAGAGCCACTGTGCGTGGTTGTTTTTCACGGTCATTTAACGTCAGCACTAATGTTTTTAGATTCACAATTGGCCAATATTTTACCAGAATGCACTGAATATCTGCAATAACATACTGTACACGGGGTATACATTAACAAACCTGAGAAACAATAATAATATGTGAAAACAAAAATTATTTACAGTGATGCTGAATGCTAGCTCTGACTACTAGTACGCTCTGACCATCCAATCAAAGGACAAGAAAATTCTGATGTTATTATATGCCTGCAAGATAGCCCAGATGCTGCTAACTCGAAATCTGATTGGTTAAAGCAACGGATTCATTGCCATTGGTTTTAAGCTACAGACGTCTGGACTGTTGATTCTGAAGGCCTCAGGCAGATTTCTTTGACCCTGGCAACACGACTGCTGAAATATGATTGGATAAAAGCTCTAACATAAACATACACCTATGAAATGAAGAGAATAGACTATTGGACATAATTTAATACACATGAATGGAAAAACATATTAAAACTGATAGATAGATAGATAGATAGATAGATAGATAGATAGATAGATAGATAGATAGACAAAATGGTAGAAAGCGATAGAATAATAGATAGATACATGATCGATAGATAGACAGACAATGTTGCAAAGATATGTAGAATGTTAGACAAAATGATAGACAGACTGACACAGACAAAATGATAGATAGATATATAGATAGATAGACAGATAGATAGATAGACAAAATGGTAGATAGATAAATAGCGATAAAATAATAGATTATCGCTAGATAGACCGACAATGTTGAAAAGATAGATATGTAGAATGATAGACAAAATGATGATAGATAGATAGATAGATAGATAGATAGATAGATAGATAGATAGACAAAATGGTAGAAAGAGCGATAAAATAATAGATTATCGAAAGAGACAGACAATGTTGAAAAGATAGATAATGTAGAATGATAGACAAAATGATGATAGATAGATAGATAGATAGATAGATATTTGAAATCAAATATTTAATTTGATATTATCTATATTTTATAGGTACCAACAGTAATTTTGCAACCTAATTATTACACATATATACATATGTATTGCTGTGGCAATTTTCTGTTTTAATAAGGTTATGAGACAAAAGTCTTATGAAAATTCATTTTCTTGCAAGAAAAGTTAACATACAGTCATTACAGTCATGGCTGCAGAGTGCGACCCAGAATAACTTACTCAGTATTTATATCATAAACCAGGATGCTTATATTTCGACCAATCATGATACATTTTCAACATATGTGTCCATTTAAGGTATCCAATTATGTCCCCTAGATGCGTTTCTAAGTATTTAATGCGGATCATCTTCTTAGAAGCTAAGATGTAGAGTCTAAAATAACTCGTTTCACCTTGTCTGCACACGCACACACATTTCCTGGTCTTTAAGCACATTAAAATAAGCATAGTGGTGAAGCATTCAGAAAATCTAAAGAGCACTCTTTTCATTCATTCATTCCAAATATTGGTCTATGGAAACATCATCCTGATATTCTGAATTGTAACATCAAACAGTGAATGTTCTGGCAATGTATCACCAATGAGCAAATGCTCTGAAAATTGACTTGCATATGAAACAAGGCACATCAAATAGATACCTTATTGTTGTATATTTGCCTTCAGGGATTGCAACCGACAGTAGAATGTATGTTTGTTAAACGATTGCTTTGTTTTATAAATTCAACCGAGATACTGTACGTGTGCCACGCAGTGCAAGCAGTAGGATGTGCATTTGTTCCACAGGTGTACAACATCTCACAGTTGGTTTCCCACTGATTTGAAGACTCATTATTTCAGGTAAACAGGTGGGGAAGTGCTACAGTGAAATCCTAGGAGAACTGGAGCATTAACACGGTCCAATCAGACACCACTTGTTGTTTAGGGTGATTTTAAGTGCTGAATGTTGTGATGATGTCTCCTTCTGATTGATTGTGAAAAGTGCTTGCTCTCTCCTGCCTCCCTCTCCATATCTCTCCAGTTTATCACCTCCTTTTTCATTTTCTCCCAAAGGATTTGCCGCCTTTCCTTGGATTTTTCAAGACTCAAGCCTAAGAGCTCCTTTTCAGCAGAAATGAGCACAAGATCTGAGATTTGCAGGTGAGCTGTACAAGTGTGCTTACATGCATATAAAAAAGTCGTTTTAATGCATGAGCGCATGCATGTACTTAAAGCGATGGCTCACCGTAAAAAATGAATAAATTAACTTCTTCTTGACATGTTTATAAGAGAAAGCATTATTATGGATTATGGGCTTAAAGCACCTTCATGGTGGATTTGTTACTTGCAAACAGCTTTTCGCTTCATAAAACAATAATTGATGGACTGGAGTGGTGTGGATTACTTGTAGATTATTGTGATGTTTTTATCAGCTGTTCGGACTCTCTGACGGCACCCATTCGCTGCAGAGGATTTCTCTAAATAAATTTCTCCAGATCTGTACATGAGAGTAAGTAAATTTCAAAATCCCAAAATTTAAATCCACATTTAACCTGTCTTAAAGTATTTCCATACAGAGATTGCACTGTCAGTCATCCACCATTACAACTTTATTGCGACTCAGGAGGGGCCGGTCTCTGCTGGTTGGTCCTCTGCAGGCATGTTGTATATTTATAGGGGAGAGAGGCTGACGTTTAATGAAGCTGCGCAGACCAGACCCGACAGGCAGCGCTTTCCACCGCGGGCTCGCTCTAATCTCCGTTAAAATAAAAGATAATGAAGCATTTAAACCATCTGAACCTCTTTCAGCCTGTGGCCACACAGGGAGATTTGATACGGAGAGACAAGGCGAGAAGCGATCTGGTGAAAGAGGGAGGGAGGAGGCTGTCATTGTTGGGTCAGAACAGTTGATCAGCCTCAAGGCCTGCAGCTGCAAGCTGTGAAAGAGGTGGTAATGCTTGTGTGCCACGGTATGTGTGTGAAAATTTCCTTACAAATATAGTAAAACGTTTCGAAAATGAATTTTTGAGAGATTTTCACTATTTGAACACCTCATAAATCATATATATATATTTAATATATATAATATGTTTTATAAAATAAAATTTTATGACATTAAATGTATTAAATTTAAAAGTAAAAGTAACTCTTTACAATAAGGTTCTATTAGTAAACATTAGCTAATGCATGTACTATTATTTGTCTTTACTTCTTTCACTAACTATTTATTAATCTTTGTTAATAGTAGTTAATAAAAATACAGCTGTACAACATTTATAGTTCATTTTAACTCTGGACCATTTAATGAATTAAATGGTCTTGAATTAATAAATGCTTTAGGAATCATTTTCATTGTTAGTTCATTTGAGCTAATGTAGTTAAAGGAGAAGTCCACTTCCAAAACAAAGATTCACATATAATATACTCACCCCCTTGTCATCCAAGATGTTCATGTCTTTCTTTCTTCAGCTGTAAAGAAATTACGTTTTGTGAGGAAAACATTTCCGCATTTTTCTCCATATAATGGACTGATATGGTGCCCCGATTTTGAACTTCCAAAAAGCAGTTTAAATGCGGCGTCAAAGGATCCCAAATGCGGGTGTAAATGATCCCAGGTTAGGAAGAAGGGTCTGAAATGGTTTCCTCAAAAAGCATAATTTCTTTATGACTGAAAAAAGTAAGACATGAACATCTTGGATGACAAGGGGGTGAGTACATTATATGTGAGTCTTTATTTTGGAAGTGGACTTCTCCTTTAAGTAAAGTTAACATGTAATTTATATAAATTATAAAAGTATAAAATATTATAGATAATAAGTAAATATGTAAAAAGCATTATATAAATATGAAAGAAACACTTTACTGTAAGGTCCCATTAGTTAACGTTAGTTAATGCATTAACTAATATTAACTAAATACATTTGTTACAGTATTTGTCAATATTTGGTAACATTAGTTAATAAAAAAACTGTTAATTTAGAGTTTGTTAACTCTGAACCATTAAATAATATTAACAGATACAACGTTTAATTTAACAATTATTTAATTAAATGTTGAAAATAACATTAACTAGGATTAATAAATGCTTTAGGAGTTCATTATTAGTTCATTTTAACTACTGCAGTTGAGTAAAGTTAACAAAAGCAAGGTGTTAGAGGTATAATTCATGTTAAAATAAATAACGTAATTACGTAATACTTAACTAAATGTAATTTATGTAAAATATAAAAAGTATAAAATATTATGGACTATAAAGTATTATCCATTATATAAAATGTGAAAGAAACACTTTACTGTAAGGTCCCATTAGTTAATGCCTTAATTAATAATAACTAACAATTAGCAATACATTTGTTACAGTATTGAAAAGTATCAAATATTATAGATTCTAAAGTAAATATTTAAAAAAGTATTACATTAAAATAAAGTTACCTTACCATTATATGACATACAACATATGATAGAAACACTTTACTGTAACGTCCCATTAGTTAACGTTAGTTAATGCATTAACTAATATTAACTAAAAATCAGCAATACATTTGTAACAATATTTATTAATCTTTGTTAACATTAGTTAATAAATATACAACTGTTAATTTATAGTTTGTTAATACACAATCCGTTAAATAATATATTAACAGATACAACTTTTAATTTGAATAATTATTTTATAAAGTAAATGTTGAAAATACATTAACTATCTAAATGAACAAGTGCTTTTTATTTTGAGTTCATGTTAACTAATGTAGTTAAGTTATGTCAAATGGAAAATGTTACTGGTATAATTGATGTTAAAATAAATAACATAATATAATATTGTACTAAATAAAATTTATTTAAAATATAAAATATTATAGATTCTAAAGTAAATGTTTAAAAAGTATTACATTTACTAAAATATGAAAGTAACACTGTTAATTTTATTTAATAATAATAATAATAAATTGTTCATTGGTCCATTAAATAATATAAACAGATTCATCTTTTGATTGTATTAGTAAATGTAAAATTAACATTAGTAAAATTATCATAAACTAAAATGAATAAATGCTTCAGAAGTATGTTTGGGTGTTAGTTTATGTCAAATAATATAATTAACTAATGATAACAAATGGAACTTCATTGTAAAGTGTTACCAAAATATTTGGGGGGTGAACCAAAAACTACTGATCCTAGAATGTTCCATGAAAAAAAATTGTTAGTTGGGGTAAAGTAGTGTAAATAATGTTATTTTGGCTTAAAAAAAATTTGCATCTACAAGAGGTCTTCACTAATATAGCTTCTAAAGTCTCGAATTTTGTCTTGCTAATAAGTCCACATCTCTCTGTTTCTCACATTCAAAGTTGTCAGATTACTATCTGATGTTTTGCTGTGACAATGTTTTCTTTGTTGCATCATAAGAATTGCTGCCAGGGCAAAGAGGCATGAGGGAAAAAGGATGAGAGTAAGGCAGCAGTGGATGTATGATGGATAGCGATGGCGAGAAAGCGGGAACAAAGGCAGAATAACACACAACAACGGCAAGAAACAGGGTAGGAACATGTTTACAGCACCACATGTTCACCTCTGTATTGAAATTACCTTTTCTCTTCAGCTCAGATCCACAAAACCCCCACAGCCAGCAGAGCCCAGACAATTAATGTGTTTCTGTTATCCGGTCAGTCCAGCTCCGTGTCTTTTCTCCTTTAGCCCCATGGAGCAGATACATCTCTGTGGGATCTGCCCTCACCAGCGCAATCAACCCAAACAAAGCTGTGTGATCAAAGTATACTGCAGCATAAACAAAGCTCGAGAGCCCTGTTCGCCTCCCTCAAGCTCCGCGTTTTTGATGATGAAAAGCCACTCAGTGTTCTTACATCTGAAAATGAACTATTTGAAAACATCATGGTAATTTATTTGGTGCATTTGAAAGGAAAGATGGGAGTTTTGTGTTTATTCAAAACTTTGCAGCGCTCAGAAACTTACCAAACATAAAAAAAATAAAGGATCCAAAAAGAGTTTTTTAGCTTGATGCTGTAGAAAAACCTTCAAAATGTGCCATAGAACCTTTCAAATTTCCTACAACACTACCCACGTTGAGTGAGACTTCCAGTTCGTTATCCGCTTTATTATGTGCAGTAAACGGTAAAACTGTTTGCACTACAAACCAGTGTGCTTATAATTAAAATAAGACATTAAAATAATACGGTAAGACACACCAATTTACAATATCAAGTGCTAAAATGAGCCGTTTTGTACAGCTAAAAATAGCTGGATGCGGATGAGACCAGAAGCCAGACCCATAAAATTACGTTAATAAGTTCCAATGAGCCGTAGGAGAACTTTTTTAGGTTCCTGTAGTCCCATATATGGTACCATAATGCCATAAAAGAATCATTATATTACATTTCTAAAACTTTTTATGGCTTAATTTGCTGCTTAAAACATTCATAAGTTTCCATAATGGCACTGAAGAAACATTTTAAGTTCCAATGAAGCTACAGAAGAATTTTTTTAAGCTCTTATAGGGTCATAAAACCTCAATATGTTCTCATAATGCCATAAAACAATTATTATGTGACATAAAAGGAACTTATGGAGGTACATCTATGACATCAAAGCCATAAAATGTTCATAAGTTCCAAAATTTGTAATATAATGACTATGGCATTCTATGGCATTTTAGCATCATATAAAGGTTTTATGGCACCACTGGAACTTAAAGGGATAGTGCACCCAAAAATAAAAATTCTGTCATTAATTTCCCGTAAGACCTTTGTTCATCTTTGGAACACAAATTAAGATATTTTTGATGAAAACTAAGGGGTTTCTGACCCTGTATAGACAGCAATGCAACTGACATGTTCAAGGCCCAGAAAGGTAGTAAGAACATTATTAAAATCGACCATGTGACATCTGTGTTTCGACCTTAATTTTAAAAAGCTACGAGAGTACTTTTTGTGCACAAAGAAAGCAAAAATAGCGACTTTATTCAACAATTTCTTCTCTTCCCTGTCAGTCTTATTATCTCAATCTGTGTTCCGAAGATGAACGAAGGTCTTGCGTGTTTGGAACGACGTGAGGGTGAGTAATTAATGACAGAATTTAGATTTTTGGGTGAACTGTCCCTTTAAAAAAGGTTTTTCTGTGGCTTCACAGAAACTTGTAATAGCACCAATGAAGACATAGAACCTTAAGATTCTACAGTCTGATGCCATAGAACAAACTTTATAAGTTTCTGTGATGTTATAGGATCATTTTTCTGTGGCATTGTGGGAACATATAATGTTGTATGGATCTTTAAAAGTTTCCTTCATGGCTTTCCTGGAACTTAAAATGGTTCTTCTATGGGATTATGGGAATATGTAATGGTTCTATGGCACCACAGGAACCTAAAAAGGTTCTTTTATGAATTTATTAGAACTTACATGATTCTAAGATCCAGTGAAGCCAAAAAAAAAAAAAAAACTTCATAAGCTTTAAACCATATACATTATAATAATGAGCCTTTAATTGCCTACATAGCCTAATAAGTGCTCAAGCGCACATGAAAGAAAGCTTGCTACAGTGCACCGGAAGACATAATAACTATGAATGTGTCTGGGAAAAGGCAAGGAGACTGCAATAATGTTTAAATAATTATTGATTAACTAGCACTTTTTTTGTTTTTGGCTTTAGAGATAATGTCACCACTGACTCGTTATCTCTGCAGTTGTGATGCACCATATGGATTACATAATCTGAGAATATGTTTTCTATTTGATTTCGTTTATTTGAAAATCTTTAAGGCAAGTATACACAGAGTTTTCAAAGTTTGCGCTCAAGTTCACAGAGACCGAGACGGCTTTTATTATTTCACAAAAGCACAACGTTTTGTTGTTATTCTGAGTGCACACAAATAAACTGAAAGTCTTCACAGATTCAAAAGATATATTAGTCATATTTGAGGTCGATGGGTGAGCATTTAGATGTCCTGCCCAATGTACTATATTACTTATCTTAACAATCTGTTTGTCACGGACTGTGTGACTTTGCCACTTTCCATGGATTTTTTTTCTGCAACTAAGCGACTAATAAAATTTTGGTTGACCAAGCCACTTCTCATCAACTAACAGTCGACTATTAAGGGGCAGCCCTAGTTTTAAGCTCCTCTGATGTCATAGAATAACCTTCATCAAGTGTCCATGATGCCTTAGAACAGGGGTGCTAAACCCTGGTCCTGGAGATCGACTTTCCTGCAGAGTTCAGCTCCAACCCTGACCAAACACACCTGAAACAGCTAATTAGGATCTCAAGGAGCACTTGATAATTACAGACAGGTGTGTTTGATTAGGGCTGGAACTAAACTCTGCAGGAAAGTCAATCTCCAGGAACAGGGTTGGGCACCCCTGCCTTAGAAGAACCTTTATATGACTTCATTAGAATTAGAATGTTTTACGTTCTTGAGATGTCATATAAGAACCTTTTGAAGTTCCTACAATGGTGTAGAATCTTTAATAACCTTAAGAAGTTCTGTAGAACACTGGTTCCCAACCACGTTTCTGGAGGCCCCTCAACACTGCATGTTTTCCATGTCACCTTAATCAAACACACCTGATTCAGATCATTAGCTCATTAGTAGAGACTCCAAGACCTGAAAGGAAAGATGAAAAATGTGCTGTGTTGGGGGGCCTCCAGGATCATGGTTGGGAACCACTGCTGTAAAACACCGAATACATACGAGAGGGCTTTACTTTTTATTTGTTAACAGCTACCTGATCTCATGATGAAAACGTACCTGTGGGAACGTACCAACAGGTACATATCACTGCAGTTTCCAACAGAAATGAACAATAGAGGCAGTAAAACAGTGAGTACTTGTAATCGTTTTCATACACAGTTATGATTACAGCTCCATATGTTTCACTTTCCGAACATAACAAGCTTGCTCGGTATCTCAGCTGGCACGGAACTGGACTTAGGATGCAGAATCCTTGGGTACAAATCTCGTGAAAAACATGACTGAAAGATGCGAGATCGCAAAAATAATTAAAATGGTATGCTTGCAATTGCGTTTTCCATCACATTCACTTTTGTTCATACTATCGAGTAGGTTTAGATGTTACGTTATTTTAAAACAACAGAGCATTAGATTTATAGCACCACTCAATGGACATTTCAAGTCGGAACTGCGGTGACACGTATAAACATCAAGAACGTTGTTCTTTTAATTTTGAAAATAACCTCATAACCAGAAGCCATACTGCAAAATCTACAATAGTTCTCGATATGAAAAGGTTTCTCCACTCAACATAAGTGTGTACACACTCATGCACTTTATTGCCAATTTCCATCATATTCTGTCCATGTGTGAGAGAGAATGAGAGGTGGGCTTTACTCAACATGACTAGTGCTTCTTCTGCTAGGTGATGTGTTGTGAATGTAAATCAGTCCTGTGGAGTGAGCGAGAGGGGAGTGCTGGGAAACCAGCGGCGGTAATATCTGCTGTCTCACCTCAGCGCCTCTCCTCATCTCTCCTTGATTAGCTGCAGAAATGCAGTTTACTCTTCACCCCTAATGAAGAGAAAAATAGATATGTGTGTGTTTGGAGTGGGGGGTCGAAGGAAGAGAGGAAAAAGAGACACGGCAGCTTGATTTGCCAAGTCGTCCTTCCCGTCCCTTTCCTTCGGCAGTCTGTTTAAGGAATCTTTGACCACCAGCTGGGAGAAACACACTCACGTTCAAGAGCACTCTGGTCTGCCACAACCTTTTTGAGTCCTAATTGAGGATGACAAGGCAAAGTGTTTTTTGACACTTCCTTAAGGCATGAAAAATCCCCATAAGCACTTCCTGGAACAGACACAACACTCATTAAAAGGGTTCGGCCTAATGTCTGTGTGCCACAATAGTGTGATAGTTGCATATTTTATAGGTTTATTGCCCCGGTTTGCCTGCTTGGCTTACATTGTAAGTGGATTACTGTAAATAGACTTCTTGTTCCTTTTTACAAACTGAGGGATGAGTCTAAACTAGATTTGTATTTCCTGAAGGAAATACCGGTGCTTGCATAAGAATAGTGTTTCAATTTTAGGTAAGCTAAGGTTTAAGGCTCTGTGGAAATTAAATGCAGCATCAGAGTACATGTAGCTGTACTTAACCATGGTTGGTCTAAATATCAGCATGTCTGTGTTTTGGCTAATATTCACTTTGACATATTTGCAAGTTTGATATTGATTAATTGTTCTACTGTAGTTAAGTAGTCAATTTAAACACAGTGTTGCCAGTTACTTAGTCTGTTTTTTGCTCTGCCAACTAAAATGCAAAATTAGCCATATAGTCACCAATCAACAATAGCGACGCCCTTAAGAAAATTTACTCTTTCCGTTATTTTTGAGATGCTTCCCTGGCAAACACAGAAATTTCTGGATTTCCACATTTTCAACTGTTATTATGCTGGTACAGGCACATATTGCTGCATTTTTATTACACTGGTTAAAGTATGTATTGCAGCTGTTCAGAATTCAAATTTCTGGGAAGTGTCGCTAAAGGTTAATGCTGTATCATGTTGGAAATATCCCCTACACGAAACCGACATGTTAACAAATGCACGAGTGATATAAAAATGAATTTGTTAATGCAGCTGTGCTATTTTAACTTCTTTATGCGAATTTGAGGTGTTTTGTTGAACGGTAGTTTCACGTGATTCATATCGGAGCTTGTCTTCACTCAAGTGCAACGCCGTATCGGGTGAGCTACTGAGCAAACCTACTGAATTAGAACTCATGCATATGAAACTGTATAAGTGAAGACAATGTTCAAAAGTATCAGTTTTCAAATCTCACAGGATGTTAAAATTGTTTTTGAGCCGTAGCATTATATACTGCAAGTAGTTGTGTGAAAATTAGGCTTTTTTAATCAAAATTCTGTACCTGTAAATCATACTTTGTGTGAAAAGGAGTAAAAGTTGTTTTACTGCCTCTAGTGTTTCAACTGGAAACTGCAGTGATTCGTACATATACATATATGTAGATACAGTTGAGATCAAAAGTTTGCATCCCCCTTTCAGAATCTGCAAAATGTTAATTATTTTACCAAAATAAGAGGGATAGTACAAAATGCATGTTGTTTTTTATTTAGTACTGACTTAAATAAGATATTTCACATAAAAGATGTTTACGTATAGTTCAACAAGAAAAAACCATAGTTGAATTTATTAAGATGACCCCGTTCAAAAGATTCTTAATACTGCGCTCTAACCTGAATGATCCACAGCTGTGTTTTTTTTTGTTTGTTTGTTTTTTTTTTAGTTATAATTGTTCATGAATCCCTTGTTTGTCCTGAACAGTTAAAACGCCAGCTGTTCTTCAGAAAAATTCTTTAGGTCCCACAGATTCTTTGGTGTTTCAACAGTTTTGTGAATTTGAACCCTTTCCAACAATAACTGTGTGAAAACTTTTGAAGCGAATGGAGATGTGTACCTTTTTGTTATTTTGCCTAAATATCATATTTTTTTTTCATTTAGAACTGCCCTTTCAGAAGCTACAGAAGATACTTACATGTTTCCCAAAAGACAAAATAAGTTCAAATTCAAAAGTTTTCACCCCCCAGCTCTTAATGCATGTTTTTTTTTCTTCTGAAGCATCAATGAGCGTTTGAACCTTCTGTAATAGTGGCATATGAATCCCTCAGTTGTCCTTAGTGTGAAAAGATGGATCTCAAAATCATAGTCATTGTTGAACGTTAGAACATATAAACATTTTCTAAAATGTTTCTAGTCACCACCTAATGCCGTTTTTATTTAACCTGCTTGTTGCGTTGCTTGAATTAGTTTGTTTTATTAATGAATCAATTGATAGGATGATTCACTAACTCACTAAAGAAAGACACTTGTTTTTGTTTGTTAGTGTTTTTTGAACAAATCAATGATCAATTCTGAATTAATTGTTCCTCAGTTAATCTGTTTTTGAATGAATGAGTCAAATGAATCACTCAGGTATAACAAGACAGGAAAATATTTGAGAAAACGCTGGATATTATTGCTTGGCAGTGCTGCAAAAATGACACAGCTCACATTTATATTTTGTATTCACTGTGGTATATTTATGGTGTCCTCTTGTCATGAAGCGTTTGTGATTTTTCTTGATAAAACCTGAGCAGTTTGAAGTCTATTTTTTGTGGTAACATCTCTCTTTTGTCCACCTCTCAGAGCTCAGGTCTGGCTTCTCCTGTGTTCCTGAACCTGAAAAAGAAGTGCCAAACTGTGAGTGCCCTTGTCAAAAAAGTACATCACCCCATAACTGCTGGAAAATCCTCCTGCTGCTGCAAGGAATTCTGGGTAGGAGTGTGTGGGGATGCTGTTAGGGTTCATAAAAGTCAATCCATGGGGGATTTACATGTATGAACTGAAGCTAAACCTAATCAACATACCGCTGAGATCGATAAATCAGACTCTAAGCCCTGTAACCGCAGGCTTTAAAGTAAAACCAACAGCAAACAAAATTTCCTGATTGCAGTATAATTTTTATTTAGACAACCACCATTCGTGCCAATTTTGATCATGATCGTTATCGCGATCGGCGTTATCATCATCGCAGTGCTGTATGACAACATCATTATTCCATAGGAATAGCCTACAGATGCAGATCATCTACAAGGACACATGATGGGACACGTTCATGGAAAGCCATTAGAGCTCTCGTTGTGCGTCGTGATGATCTACATTGTTTTCTGCGTGTGCGACCGTTTAGATTTATGAATGCATCAATATGGACCATCTCGCTTGAAAATATACAATGACTCTCAGAGGGCAAAATCAAACTCTAGTGGCTTCAATTATATGCCATATAAAAGCCAATGGGGAGAATCTATTGTTTGCGTTTAACAGCAGGCCACAAATCCATTGTGTGGCGAGTATATGTGTGTGGAAAAAACAAATGTGTGTGAAAAGCTTGACTTTTAACTGCGAAAAATAAAATAAGAACACCCACTGATTTTTATTGTTTCATTTTGACAGTTCTGAATGGCAAATTCAGGCTTAAATTAGCTCTTTTGCAAAACCTAGTGTGTATTAAAAATTATTTTTTTTATTTATTTTGTGTATCTTAAGTAATTTTACTTCAGTGTTAGCTTTAGTTAATTTAATACATCAAGTTAAACTATATGAACATGAGAAATTAAGCCATGGAAAAATAGTTCAAATATTTTTTTATTATTTTAATATTAGTTTCGTAAATATGTGTATATAGTTATAGTTAAATATTTAATTTTTAAATAATTACATTAAATAATTACTTGATTTTATTTATTATTTTAATTTTTAAGTAATTTCTTTTAAAATTAATTAATTTTTAAATTAATTTCTATTTAGGTTTAAGCTTTAGTTGTTTTAATATATTAAGTTTAACTAAATGAAAACCAGAAATTAAATAACAGAAATAGTTGAAGAATTTCTTTATTATTTTCATTTATTTGTAAGTAACTTTGTTGTGTTTTTGTCATTGTTATTAGTATTAGCTTTAGTTGTTTTAATATATTAAGTTTAACTAAATGAAAACTAGAAATTAAATAACAGAAATAGTTGAAGAATTTCTTTATTATTTTCATTTATTTGTAAGTAATTTTTTTGTGTTTTTGTCATTGTTATTAGTATTAGCTTTAGTTGTTTTAATACATTAAGTTTAACTAAATGAAAACTAGAAATTAAATAACAGAAATAGTTGAAATATTTTTTAATGTTATTTTTTTAAGTAATTTTGTTGTGTTTTTGTCATTTGTATTAGTTTTGTAAATATGTATACATAGTTATAGTTAAATATTAAAATTTTAAATAGTTAATTGATTTTATTTATTATTTTAATTTTTTAAAGTAATTTTGTTTGTGTTTTGTCATTTTTATTAGTTTTGTAAACATGTATAAACAGTTTTAATTAATTTCTATTTAGGTTTAAGCTTTAGTTATTTTAATATATGAAGTTCAACTAAATGAAAACTAGAAATTAAATAACAGAAATAGTTGAAGAATTTCTTTATTATTTTAATTTATATAAATAGTTGAAATATTTTTTACTTTTTAAATTTTTATTTATTAATTTTTTTATTTTTCTAAAGTAATTTTGTTGTGTTTTTGACATTTTTATTAGTTTTGTAAATATGTATATATAGTTTTAATTAATTTCTATTTAGATGTTATATTTACTTGTTTTAATACATTAAGTTGAACTAAATGAAACAATAAATTAAATAACAGAAGTAGATGAATTTTTTTTTTTATTATTTTAATTTTATTTTTTTAAGTAATTTTGTTGTGTTTTGTCATTTTGTATTAGTTTTGTAAAAATGTATATATAGTTTTAATTCATTTCTATTTACGTTTTAGCTTTAGTTGTTTTAATACACAAAGTTCAACTAAATGAAAAATAGAAATGAAGAGAAATAGGTGAAATATTTTTTTATAATTTACTTTTTTTTAAGTAATTTTGTTGTGTTTTTGTCATTTTATTAGTTTTGTAAAAATGTATATATAGTTTTAATTTATTTCTATTTTGGTTTTAGCTTTAGTTTTTTTAATACATTAACTTCAATTAAATGAAAACTAGAAATTAAATAACAGAAATAGTTGACTTTTTTTTCTATATTTTATTTGATAATATTAAGATTATTTGAAGTAACAAAAATATTTTTTATGGTTTTAGTTTTTATTAAGCATTATATATATATATATATATATAATGCTTAATAAAAACTAAAACCATAAAAAATATTTTTACTTCAAATATATAATGTAATATATATTTGAACACTAATGTTCAATAGAGTCTTTTATTCAGTGTGTTATTTGCCATTTCTCCGTAATCATTTGTGACAAGTGAAAATTATTTCAAGAAATTCTACACAAAATTATCTTTCATCACAGGCCAGAAATAGCAAAATTGTCCAAACAGTGCATCTCTCTTTTGAAGCATGTGACTGCTTTCCTACTTTATTAAATGTGCTTGCATTGAAAAATCTTTAGTATTTATTAGTGCAATATTTAATCTGGCAAGTGAAAACATTAAAAACCCGAAAAGCTTGGTAGTTATTATCTTTTTTTTTGTTGTTTTTTTTTTTTGTACTGTATGTCAGTGCAGTCTGTTTCTAGATGAACGCAGTGTAATGCAGTAGTCTGTGATCAGACACACACACCCCTGTTAGCTGCTGGTCATCAGTGGAGTCTCTTTCCTTCTGCTTGTACAAAAGGAGTGTGACATGTTCATTAAACAGCAGGAATCCCATTAATAACCCCAGCAGCCACATGTCACATCACTCACACGTAATTAGTCAAACAAACGGCCACAGGAATGCTAATTGTCCCCCGATCTCGCTCCCTCTCTCTGTGTCATTGTCACTCCATCTCTCTTTTCTGTCCTCTCCACTCTATCCTTTCTTCCATGATTTTCCACACACTTTTATAGCCTCCATCAAAAGTGTACTTAACCTAGAAATCACACTTTGATGTCGGATATAAAATAGCGACGATCGCAAACCTCAAACATTTTTTTTGTTTTTATGCTATTGTTTTATTGTTGTTATAATATTCTTTTTATTTTTATTTTATTCTATATATGTTATTCTTTTTATTTTTTAATTATTTTATTCTATTTATGATTTAGCCTCCATCCTACATGCGCTAACCTAGAAATTGTACTGTGATGTCTAATATAAAATAGTGATAATATAATTTATATTATGATTTTTATTATTTACATTATAATTTTATTTCACTGTTGTTATTCTATTTTAATACTTTTATTTGTTATGTTGTTCTATTTATTTTTGTTTTTATTTTATTGTTAATTATTTTAAATTCTGCTTGTTATTTTATTTAGTTTTATGTATTATAATTATTTTGTTTACATTATTTTAATTTTGTTTTTATTTTAATTTTGTTATTTTTGTCTTGTGTTATGAAAATCTTTTTATTTTGTTTATTTTTATTCATTTCTATTTGTTATTATTTTTATGTATTTTTAACGTATTTTAATGTTTTTATTGCATTCTATTTATGTAGTTATTCTTTTTGTTTTGTTCTATTTGATTTAAATTTGTATTATTATGCTATTCTTTTTATTTTTTATTCTTTTTATTACATTTTTTAATTTAAAAAACATATTGTTTTTATTATTTTATTTATTCTTTGTGTATTTTCATTATTTAGTTTAATATATTTTTATATATATATTTTTGTCACTTTCTTACATTCTATTTATGTAATGTTATTTTTTTTATTTTCTTATTTTTATTAAATTTTATTTGATATTTTATTTACTTTTGTATATTTTACTTATTTTGTTTAATGTATTTTTATTTTATTTTTTGTTATTTTATTTTTATTTATGCTATTTTTTATTATTTTTATTACATTTTATTTGATATTGTATTTACTTTTGTATAGTTTACTTATTTTGTTTAATGTATTTTTATTTTATTTTTTGTTATTTTTATTTATGCTATTTTTTATTATTTTTATTAAATTCTATTTGATATTTTATTTACTTCTTATTTTGTTTAATATATTTTTATTTTGTTATTTTATTTTATTACATTCTATTTATTTAATATTTGTTTTTATATCATATATTGATTTAATATTTTATTTACTTTTTACAGTTTATTTTAAACATATTTTAGATTTATTTTAGTTTGTTTAATATATATTTTTATGTTTTATTATTATATAATTAAATATAATTTATATATTTATATACTTTATATAACATGCATTTATATAATATATTACTATTTACACATTTAAAATAAATACAACTACATTATTTTATTTTTATTAATATATATAAAATATATATACATTTTTGATTTATACTTTTATATTTATTTCATATTACTTTTATTTAATATAAATAAACAAAAATATTTTTAAATAATGTAGTACGTTTACATTTTTATGTATTTGATTTTATATTTATAAGTCATTCTTATCATATTTATTTTTGTAATTATGTACTTTTTACAATTTATTTTAAACACACATATATATATATATATATATATATATATATATATGTATATATAATTTCATGTTTCAAATTTTTTTTTTATTATTATTATATAATTTAATATAATTCATATTGAAAGTTATATTTATATTACATAATTTAGTAATAAATAATTAAATAATAATTACTTATTTTTAAATACATTTGCAGTATTTACAAATTTAATAAGACAATTTATATTAAACGTACTTTCATACATATTTTATTTAATGTTTAAAATGTATATTTTTATTTTTTATATTCTAAAATTAAATAGAATTTATATTAAAAATCATATAATTTTTGATGTATTTTTTTTTGTTTGTTTTTTTACATTCTTTTTATGTAATGTTATTATTTATTTTAAGTAGCTTTTTATTTCATTTTTATTAGAATAGATTTTTTTCTTAAGCCATACATTTTATGTAAAGAACAGACTGAAGTTTAACTTATTCACCATAATAACAATTTTTACAGTGTTACAGTTTTTTTTTCTTTACTGGTTACTAGTCACTGTTGTGTTTCATACCGTAAAAGTACAATATGAACATTCTCCAAAATATCTACTTTTGTATTTCCCCAAAGAAAGAAAATCCTCTGGTTTTGCATAAACACTACCTACAAATCTCTCTGTGAACTATTCCTTTAACCTCAGGTTGCTCCAGGGGGCTTGTCACTGTAATTGTTGTGAATCTCTTCAAATAAAAGCACCAACCTAAATGATCACTCATCAAAGAACATAAACACAGGCACACTCCTACGAGAACGCATAAGGACGTAGCTACTGGTGGAGCACCCAACAAGCTCTCTCATCTCAAGACTAGAACTGAAGGATGTTAATAGAACTCAGATCAGACCTACTACAAAGCATATGAAGAGGGTTGCATCTGTTCCCACACCTGGAATAGACTTACTGCTCAATTTAACCATGTCACCTCACAGCAATGACTCACCGGTGCTGTAAACTACTGCTAAAATAGCAAAGTGGCAAATTAAAGGAGCATCGTGAACCTGGCGGTGACTAAACCTTATTGTAAGAAAACAGAAGGAGAAACCTGTGAGAACTAGTGAATCATAATCTCCGTCATGTTCCACGAGAGAAATACACTCGACCTAAAAGTGCGCTTTGTTGGTGTAATCGGACGATTTGGCTTGTTTGTTTGCGCGTTTGTGTTTTTTATCATTATTCCCACGGTTTGCCAGTGGATGTCGGCGCCAACAGCTCGCTTTCTCTCCGCTGAGCTTCGGAGCGGCATTCTGTTCTGTCTGAATGAATCTTTCAGAATTAATTTGTTTCCTAAAACCCCTCCGCAGACACAAAGGAGCGCTATAAATGTTGCAAAATCTCGTCGGCGTTCCGAAAGAACTCGTGACGTTCCATACGGAATGTGGGCAGCGCACCAAAATGATTCGAAATGTTGAATGTGTGTGTGAGATTTACCCTTCTGTGATTCGGTCTGTGTATTTACAACCTTAGCACACCCTGTGGCTTTCAGAGCGACTATCATTCCAGAAGAGCTCCGGCCTCTGTTGTCCAATTTAAGCCTCTCTACCGACGTCCAGCCAATCAGGAGCCAGCTTTCCCCGAGCCCTTCTGCCCAAGCAGAGCCAGAGAAATCCGTGGCGGTTGTGATTTTCGAGGGCAGCGCTGGCCGGCAGACGCCCGGTCACTGGAGGTTTGCTTGGGCCGTAGCCCGCAGGCTGCCAGGCATGTAACAGATAACAGGGGCTTATGGTTCTATAGAGAGCATTGCTAATTTAACAACACACACTTGCAGGTGGGCTGCAGTAAAGGCCGTTCGTATAGAACACAGATCATGAGGTATTAAAGGTGAAGTTTTTCTATAATTAGCGTTCATGCTTTTGTGATCTGTGAACTGCACCTTATGTATTAAAATGTAATACATAACTAGCACGCTACAAACCTCAATTCCTGCAGATTGTTGAGAAGTGGTGTGCTGTTTCTAAGTGATCAGACGTGAGATTTGTACCTTATAGATGGTTAAACGGGATGCACCACATGATGTGGATGATATTAAAAGTCATCTGATTCCCATAAGAAGATAATATTTTTTTACGTTGTGGTGGATAGTAAAATTCTATGCTATTGTGAATATAATAGTGGTTAGGAATGATTATGACTGTTATTATTGCAAATAATAATAATAAAATGCTACTAATTATTATTTATTTATTTGATATACACTACCGTGCAAAAGTTTGGGGTCAGTACATTTTTATTGTTTCTTGTTTTTTTTTTTTTAAGAAATTATTACTTTTATTCACCAAGGATGTATTAAGTTAATAATTTAAAGTTTATTAAAAGTTAATAATAAATAATTTACATTGTTATAAAATATTTATATTTTGAATAAACACTGTACTTTTTAAACTTGTTATTCATGAAAGAATCCTGAAAAAAAAATTACAGGTTTCAAAAAATATTTGGCAGCACAACTGTTGATATTATCCAACATCGATCATTCTAATAATAAATCCGCATATTAGAATGATTTCTGAAGGATCATGTGACACTTAAGACTGGAGTAACAGCTGATAAAAATTCAGCATTTCATCACAGGAATAAATTCTATTTTAAAGTATGTTAAAATAAAAAACATTATTTTATATTGTAAAAACATTTTGCAATATTACTGTTTTTTTCTATATTTTTAATCAAATAAATGCAGCCTTGATGAGCATAAGAGACTTCTTTAAAGACTATTACAAGTCTTACTGACCCCAAACTTTTGAACGGTAGTGTATACCATTTACATTTTATTTTATATTTATACATCAATTTTATATTCATAATTAATATTTGTTTTTATATCATATGTTGATGTAATATTTTATTTACTTTTTACAGTTTATTTTAAACATTTATTTTAGTTCAAGTTTAAAATATATTTTTATTTTTTATTATTATATAATTAAATATAATTTATATATTTATAACGTGCATTTATATAATATATTACTATTTACACATTTTAAATAAATATAAATACATTATATATGTATATATATACAAAAAATTTGATTTATACTTTTATATTTATTTCATATTTCTTTTATTTAATATAAATAAACAAAAATATTTTAAATAATGTAGTACCATTTACGTTTTTATGTATTTTATTTTATATTAATATTATTTTTATATTGTTTTTAATTATGTACTTTTTACAATTTATTTTAAACATATTTATATGTATAATAATAATTACTTAATTATTATAACTAAAATATAATAATTACTTAATTATTTTAAATAAATTTGTAGTATTTACCAATTTAATATTAATAATATAAATTAAATTATAAATATAATAATATTAAACGTATATTTATATTAATTTTATTATGTTGAAAATGTATATTTTAGTTTTTTATTCTATAATTAAATATAATTTATATAAAAAATTATGTTTTTAAACATATATTTTATTAAATAACAGTAATAATTACTTAAATAATTTTGTACTATTTACAAATTTAATATGATTTAATGTACTGTCAATTAATGAATTTTTGCATAATGAGCTATATGCATCCCTTAAAAAATGCCAGATTGTAAAACAGATTCATACTTGTAGTTATTTATTAAGATTTATATTTTTATATTTATTTAATATAAATAAATATTACATTTAAAAATGTATTACCATTTACATTTTTTAATATGTATTTTATTTTATATTTATAAATAACATTTGTTTTTATATTATAACATATATATATATATATATATATATATTTTTTTTTTTAAGTATATACTTTCATTTTTTATATGTATTTTATTTTGTTTAAATAATTTTGTACCATTTACAAATTTAATATGATTTAATATACTGTCAATTATTGAATCATCGCATAATGAGCTATATGCATCCCTTAAAATGCAACAGATTTACAATCTTTTGATTTATATTTTTATATTTATTTTAATAAATATAAAATATTATTATGTAATAATGTGGTACCATTTATATTTTTAAGGTTTTATTTTATATTTATAATTTATGTTTGTTTTTATATTATATTTTTTAATATCTTTATTTTTTTTTATTATTTTATTATTATAAAATAATATATGAATTATTTAATTATTTTTAAGGAATTTTGTACTATTTACAAATTCAATATGATTTAACGTACTGTCAATTATTGAATCATGACAAAATGTGCTATATGCATCCTTTTAAAGGGCCATAAATGTACAATCGTATCTAGAGAACAGAATAGTGTAGAAACTTGATGTGCTTTTGTGATCTAGGCCCATAATAACAAACTATTTCTGCCTTTTATGGCTGTTTCTTTGTTCCTTTCTCAGTTTTGTTTCTCAAAATATGTGCACTTGTACTGTCTTTCTCCTACATGAGAAAGTCCTTCTCCACCGTTTCCGATTCTCACGGGTCAGTTCACACACTGTTAAGTGTCTGTACTTTTAAAACTTGCAAAGCGAAAACAAGTGAAATTAAAAATATATATCTAGAAAGAAAAACTACATGCCAAGTAGTGGTTTACGTGACAGCTTTCATATTTTAAACAAGCACTTGAGCTGTTCCAGCCATGCGGCGTGACTTTAGTGAGCTCACAGTGCCATCAAGTGGCCTGGAGATGAACTGCAGGGATATTGGCCTGTTCCTCCCAGAATGCAGCTGTGCAGGAGGAGAAGAAGGGAAGTCAGACACATACGGTCATAACACACCGCAACATAGGACTCTTCAGTTCAAATGATGCAATTAGACATTACGTGAAATTGCTCGAACATCACGTGCAATGTTCAACAAATAGACGAGTGTGTAACACACAACTATGTGTGTGTGTGTATGTATGCACACACTCACACGCACAAGAAACTCCTCGTTCGGCACAAATCATTCGGCTGATGCACTGCTCATTACTCTAATTACATAGTCATTGTTCTCTCACAAAAAGGACGTAAAATTGCAATTTAGCCTGAGAAATTGTCATTTGTAGCTGTAATTGACCCTAATAAAATCATCTACTCTCTTTCTTTTCTCTGTCTCTTTCTTCACCTCATGTGAAATATTAAAGATGACAGCTTTGAACGTGCTGATGAGAGCCTAATGAAGGGATCGGGCAAAATGAAGGGAAGGAAGGAAAGAAGGATTCTCGTCTATAATGAGCGTGTGAGCCATAGCCCTTTCTCACAGACTGAGCGAACGTTTCGCTTTCAGACCGAGTTTTCTGGCAGCCGTTCCTCATGACTCAGCCTAAATACTGGTCTTAAATCTAAGCCTGGCTAGATTAGATCTTAATTTAATCTTGACAGTGTTTGAAAGGGTACAATGAAATAAAACGAAAACAATTCACGAAGCTTTGAGGAGACTTTCAAATGTACATGAGGTGTAATGTAGACAAGACAATAAATCAAAACGGGCCTTCTTGCAAGAGTTAATGCTCCACCGAAGTTCTTTGAAACCGCAGTGTTAATCTATGTGCTGATGTAATTTCAACTGAAACAGAGTGGGACATATTAAGCAGTATCCCCTTTTTTAAAAAATAAAAAAAATAGGCAATAGCGTTTCTTTATATCGCAGAATGGGCCAGAGCTGCTGAGTTCGGTGAAGCCGCACGGTTGACAGCGTGCAATCTCAGGGTTCTTATAAGGTGCTTTAAAAGGTACTTGAATTTAAATCTAAAATGTAAGGCAGGGAAAACATTTGAAAACAGCAATATTCCTGAAGAGGTATTTGAAAAGTGCTTGAATTTATATATATACACTACCGTTCAAAAGTTTGGGGTCAGTAAGACTTGTAATAGTCTTTAAAGAAGTCTCTTATGCTCATCAAGGCTGCATTTATTTGATTAAAAATATAGAAAAAAAAACAGTAATATTGCAAAATGTTTTTACAATATAAAATAATGTTTTTTATTTTAACATACTTTAAAATAGAATTTATTCCTGTGATGAAAAGCTGAATTTTTATCAGCTGTTACTCCAGTCTTAAGTGTCACATGATCCTTCAGAAATCATTCTAATATGCGGATTTATTATTAGAATGATCAATGTTGGATAATATCAACAGTTGTGCTGCCAAATATTTTTTGGAACCTGTGATTTTTTTTTTTTTTCAGGATTCTTTCATGAATAACAAGTTTAAAAAGTACAGTGTTTATTCAAAATATAAATATTTTATAACAATGTAAATTATTTATTATTAACTTTTAATAAACTTTTAATTATTAACTTAATACATCCTTGGTGAATAAAAGTATTAATTTCTTAAAAAAAAAAAAAAAAAGAAACAATAAAAATGTACTGACCCCAAACTTTTGAACGGTAGTGTATATATGAAGAGTTCAGATGCAAAACCAGCTAAATCCATCTGACTCATCGCTGATTCATCGCTGCAATTTCGCAAATCTTTTTTTTTTACTTTTTTTCTTAAAAAGTAGAAAACATCAAACAACTAATGCAGTAAAAAATGTACAAAAACACAAAAGAAAGAAAGTATACACAAATACAATACAATACAAAAAATAATAATATCTGTTGTAACTGTTCAAACATTAAGAATGTTGTATACACATAAATTCATATTAAAATATAAAATTATATGATTTTAGTGTTTTTTCATCAAATGAATTGGCTGTAGCCTTAAAAAAAATGTCATGTGGTGCAACCATGATTTGTATTAATTCATTTCCTTAACATGCTTATAATTTATTTAGATGTTCTCAGTAATTAAAGTGGAAAGTGGAAAACACTCTGCAGTGGTTGCACCACATGATATTTTGAATTCATTAAAAATTTACAAGCACAGAATTTATAATTAAAATAACTACTTTTAAAAATAACTTACTATTCATAGTTGAGTTTAAAATGGAAATTTTATACAGGATTACAAAACACTTTGAAAATCATGCCAAATAGTGCATGAAATTAATCAGAATAAAAGTAGGGTAATTTCAAAGACGTTTCCAGAACAACAGTTATGGCCGGACGGTTGCACCACATGATATTTTGACACTTCGAATAACAGAAAAATTACAAATAATTAATGTTTTTTTGAAAAATTACAGTGGGTCAATACATAGGAGAGGTACTTTATGCATTTAAACAAATTTTTACATTTGTTTTTTTTTTTTTTATTTGCAAAACAATGATCTTATAAATTCGCATTTAGAAGATATAAGCATTCAAAACATACAGTCTATAACTTCACCCTGCACTTCAGCTTCTCACCAAACTTTCTGTCCAATCAGATGCTCTCTAGATTCCAAAGCATCCCGCCTCCTACACTATAAGTAAACACTGAAGTTACAGCTAAAATCATCACGTTCACGCTCTGCAGTGAATGGCAAGTAGTGCACTATAGAGGGGATAGGGAACGATTCATGCTTTCTAAACTCTTAAATATAAAGGTGCTTCACGATGCCATAGAAGAACCTTTTTGGTCTAAATGGTTCCATAAAGAACCTTTAACATCTAAAGAACCTTTCTGTTTCACAAAAGGTTATTTGTGGTGAAAGAAGGTTCTTCAGAAAGGTAAGAAAAAGATGCTTCCTTGAAGAACCTTTCACTGAATGGTTCTGTGTGGAACCAAAAATGGTTCTTCTATGGCATCGCTATGTGAAGAATCTTTTAAGCACCTTTATTTTCAAGAGTGTATCCACCTTTTCTTCCCGTAAGAGTGGGGGCGGCCATTTATCATCTCATCCACGTCCAGCTATTTTTAGCTGTACAAAACAGCATAATTTTGCTGCTTGATATTGAAAATTGGTGTGTCTTACCATATTACTTTTATGTATTATCTTAACGCACTGGTTTGTAGTGCAGTTTATCGTTTACTGCACATTGTAATTCTTCTCATTATTTCCCTATAGCGGCTAATGAACTGGAAGTCCCGCTTATAGGTTTACTTCCACATTGAAGAAAAACACTGGTAACAAGTGGAGGGAAATGGGTAAAATCCATGGAATGAGAGAACAAAAATATTGTTTTGTCTTTGAATGTCAGAATCGGAATGCAAATCATTTTTATAGAATACGCCATTTGAAGCTTAACATGGACAGACTAAACCTGCTATGATTACTTTACTTTTAAAGCATATATCTGATGTATACAATAATATTCACATATGCAGTTCATATTGGACATATTGTATTAGCCCTATAGTTACAGCAGAGAATACTATTTAAACCTACAAAATTTGACATCATATTTACCTATTTTATCTCACAATTCTCACTGTCTAAAGTTTATATCTCGTATTTCAGACTTTATAACTCGATTTACCTCAACAATAGCAAGTTTGTCAATACTGAGGGAAAAAAAAACAGAAGTGTGGAATATAAACTCATAATTTTGAACTGAGGGGAAAAGACAAAATGACGAGTTGATGTTTCTTGTCAGAATTGTGAAATATAATTTCAGAATTGCGAGAATAAGGTCAGAATTTTGGGATCTAAACTCAAATTCACCTTATTTTATTCCATGGCTTCCACAGACCGCTACTTGAAAACTGCCATTTTCTGCCACCAGCTAGACTCCGCCCACAAAAAAAGTCATCACTGTTTGCAAACACGGAATTGGCTTATTAGAACGTCGCTGTCAAATGCGGCTTTACCAAGCTCAACAGGTCCAGCTTAAGCTGTGATATAACCAAAACGCTATTGGCTGTTTAAAAAGAGGGGCGGGGCTGCTTGATATGTCCTGCCTGTTTTTCTGTTTCAGTTGAAATTACGTCAACACATAGAATAACACTGCTTGTTTCAAAGAACTTCAGTGGAACTTTGGTGTTGTTTTTATTTTATTGATTTATCATTTGCTTAGATAATGTTAAAATAACACTGTTCATATCATATTAAATTCATGTTTATTTTATTTTATTCAGACCTTTTCAGCTGACAAAACATCTCAACACACTCACACAGTGATGCAAATCAATTTCTTGTCAACTAATGTCTTAAAAATATAATTAAAGAGTATAACATATTCATTTTATTGTATTCAAAGCTTTTCAGTTTACAAAAACAACACTGCACACAATACAAACTTTGTTTCTTGTTAACTAATGTCTTAAAAATATTATTAAAGACTATAATAGTATATAAAATATAATAAAATAACACTGTTCATATTCATTTTGTTTTACACCTCAACACTTCACAAAATGCAAACTGTTTTCTGTTAACTAATGTCTGAAATCTTAACACAAATCTTTTCGTGCTTTTGCTGTGCAGATGTTGCATTGGGCAAAGTGTGTGAGGCCACAGATGTAGATAATATCCAGCACATATGTTGAGTCAGAGTGAAGCAGAGTTCCTCTGTGATTTACCCATTATGTGTCTTAGAGCTTCAGAGCCTGTTTAATCAGCGGCGTAAAGCTTCCCGCTTACCTGAGCGCTCGCAGCCTGCTGTTTCTGTGTATGTCAGAGAGCATTCAGACCTCTGATCAAGGAAGCAGCACATTCGTCTGAGAACAGGAGACATGTGGCTTGTGTTTTGATCATCTTTTGTTAGACAATGGGGTTTGCAGTGTGAGGAGGCTGTGTTGTCTTATGCTAACAAGTTGTCTGGGTGTAAGCGGTTAATGATGGGTCGTATTACAGGGGATTCTCAGTTTTTATTGTTTTGAATTTTTCATGCATTCGTTCATTCATTTTATTATTATTATTATTACTATTATTTTACTGCATTGCTGTTTTCATTCATTTTTAATTCATATGCATTTGACTAAATAGTTGCTATCATTTTTTTTTATTCTAAAAAATAAAAGTAATATAAAAATATCAATATCAAAATATAATTTTTTTATTAAACCTATTTTTAGGACCACTTTTATACTTATATATACATATATATATATATACTTACATACTTCATATATATATATATATATACTTTTTTCCAACTAAAAATATTAAAATAAAAGCTAATTTGTACTAATAAAAGTATATGTAGCTATTATATTAATAGACAATAAAAATATAATGGGCCTAGTACATAATAAAATATATATCATATTAAATATCATATTATTTACAATGCTAAAAACAAACATATACATATATATATATATATATATATATATATAATTTTAAGTTATATATTTGTCACAATATGTCTGAATCACACTTCCCTTGTTAAATATATACAATATCATATTTACATTACTATAAACAGAAACTAAAATAAAAGCTAATTTATACCAATAAAAGTATATTATGTAAGTTATTATAATATTAATATACAATAAAAAATACTATATATAATACTATATATATATGATTTGAAAACACATACCATATTAGATATCATTATACATTTTATATAAAATATCATATAAAATATAATATTTACATATATAACATATATATACATAAAATTAACAAAAATGACAAAAGCACATTACAAAATTACTGAAACTAAAATAAAAAATACTAAAACTAAAAATATTACCATAAAAGCTAATTTATACTAATAAAAGTATTAGTAGTTATCATATTACTACACAATAGAAATATAATAGGCCTAGTATATACATTATCATAAAATATATATCTTATTAAATATCATTTTAAATATTATATTAAATACCATACAAAATATCATATCTGCATTACTAAAAATAAAAGCTAATTTATACTAATTAAAGTATATTATGTATCCCAAAAACACGTATACAATTAAATATCATATTAAAATTTACATGAAATATCATATAAAATATCATATTTACACTACTAAAACAGTTTGTTGTGTGTATGTGTGCTGTGTTGTGTTTGTAAAATATCATAATATATAAAACATGAATTATTATATTCCAGTTTCATATATATATATATATATATATATAATGTGTGTGTGTGTGTTTGAATCTCAGTAGAGCTGTCTGGATCATTTAGCTAAAAAATAGTAAATAAAATTGCAGCTAATAAAATACTTTCAAAAAAATCACAGATTTGCAAGAAATAAATTTGTTGTTTGAAAAAAAAAAAAAAACTTAAAATGTAATTTTGGTTTTATATGACCCACAAATTATTAATAAGAAATATAAATAATCATTTCACACTGAGAAATAAAACAGGAAAATAATGTAAAAACAAAAACAGTGACTGGATAGTTGACTTCTTGTTAAACATCAATAGATTAATTACTGGCGAGATTGCTGAAGCATGTGGGTGAGTGTGTGGGCGAGAGACTGGTAAGTGTGTTCATAGTGAAAGTGACTTGCTACAACAGTACCTTTTTTTTAACGTATGCAAATTCCGAGTAACCTACCTGGCATGAAATAAGCCAATCAAAGCAGCAGGAAGCAGACGAAATAAAAATCCTCATTGGTGAATGAGTTCGCACTCTTGTCACAGAAGTTTGGCAGGCCTAAGCAGTGTTACAGGTACACAACACAAGCTCTCCATTCAACTCAAATCTTCTCTCCCATACAGACGCTGACAACTAAAGAAAGAGAAGAAAGAGACATCTATCTTTGAAGCAGTAGCAGTCCGCCTGGATCACATTCAACATCGCTGGTGAGCAATATGAGACGATTTAATTCGCTTTGATTCTCTGCAGGAAAGGTTTCATTCTTTGATGCACTTTAATGATGATCCCAGATGATACAAAACTATTTTAATCTAACAAGTGACATATTATAGTTATAATATATGTGATCTTATTTAAAAATAATGTGATTTTGTGCCACATTTTGTCCAGCATTTGTTTAAACTTTTTGTTTATCATTTTATTTCACATGCAGTGTGCTTGAAAGTAAAACATATTAATGATTAACTTTTTTATTGTATCTTTTTTTTTTGGCACATAAATGCATGTTAAACAAGTTTGAAATCAAGAACTATTTGATAAGAATATTTGGATTAGAGTAAACTCAAAATGTTAAACTCAAGAAATTATTTCACACAAATATGTTTTGGGGTTTTAAAACATAAAGAAATAAATAGATGTACTGTTTAAAATTAATTAAAATTAATGTGTAGTCATCATAAATGAGTTGACTTGAATTGTACATTCTCTAAACTGGGACTAGTTAAAGAACAGTTGCTAGAATTGCTTAAAAAAGTTACTAAAGCATCATTTGTTTGCAGATGCCACTTGGTTTGATTATTTTTATTTATAGCAATGATATGCACACCTTTTAAGTGTCCAAATACTATTTGGGGCCTTTGAAACGTGGAAACACTTTGCATACTATGTATAACACATACAGATTGAGTGTAAATGGCTCCTATTGCTCCGTAACTGATAGGGAAAGGAAGTCGGCGGTCTGTAGCCCAGCTTGTTGGGTCAGATACTGTAAGGAATGTCATAAACACCAAAATATGTGTTTATTGTTTCTTTCCTCATACATTACAGTAGACATCACCATAGTAACACACCAATCTGGGATGAAATACATCAGATGGGTTTCATAATGGTGGAAAGAATCTGGCAACCTGCTTTTCCAGTTAAAAGAAACAAAGAGCAGTTCATTAGCAATTTGATTTATGAATGGTCTTACCGCTGAAAAAAAAAGAGTAGATTAATATCACCTTGCTACACAATCCACTGATTATGATGTCTGTTCATAATTGGAAATGTATAAAAGCTCTGTTGTTTGTTATATGAATGTAGGTTATCAAAACCCAACATAATAATACAGTAAGTTAGGCTAAAGGTTTTTGTTTAATGTTTTTTTAGGACAAAACAAATGCTAAGTTTCTAAGTTTCCTTTATTTGCTCTTGGTGTGAACATTATCTATTGTTAGCATAGCTCCCCCCAGTTTTACACACATTCCATAAAATGATCTGTCAGGTCATCTTAGGTTCAATAAAAAGATAAATATAGGTCAGATTTCAAGTAGGAAGTTGGTTAGTAGAGCATGTAACACAGGTAAGGTTGTTGCCATACAGCATTATACACTAATTCGTAAGAGATCTTTCCACAGTTAACTAAGAAATCAAACTAAACAGGTTTACAGTTGTTCCAGGGAACGTCAAATAAAAACTCTGTTCTTGTAAATAATGGCATTGCTACTATCACTCTGCTCAATCACACTTTTATCATGCAAATGTTTTTGTGTTGTTGTTTTCTTTGTATAAAATGATCGTTATCTCAGTTTAAATATCTGTAAGGACTTTCTGCCTTCTACATTCACACTTGAAGCAACGTCAAAACAACCTGAGCAAAAGTTTGCGACAATAATATGATTTGCACATGTCCAACAATTCAACAAAGTTGAAAAAAGTCTAGCTTTATGCAAATGAGCAGCATATCCTGATGAGGCAACCAGTAGGAATGCAGTAGAGATCATGAGATCAATGTCACGTGGGATAGTGTAATCGATTGTAGGCTGTTATTTTAATTGTTAATTTAAAGGTAACATAAGATTTTACTTTTTGCAAATAGAAAACTGAAAATATAATTAGAACACAATGTTTGAATATTCAACTCGACATAAAGCAACATCATAAACCTCAAAAAACATCTGCAAAACATAAGTAGCAACCACGAAAATCGCACTTTTGGGATTTACAATTGTTTTCTATTGAGCTTCATGTTAGCATGTTGCTAACAGTGTAAAATGCTCAAGCATTAAATAGGCATAAAAATTCACAGCACAAACAAATATTGCATAAAATACTTAATTTTAAAAGTTTTACAATAAACTTGCACTTTCTTGCACTGAAAAATTCCACCGTCTTGGAATTTTCATTTGAAGAGATGAGCCATCATAGGAGGATTTTTGTTTATTTTTTAAAAACGGATAGTCACGGTTCTTGATTCTGATTGGTTGAGCTGCATGTGAAGCTGTTGTAAATTACTCTACAAACATACACCTTTTTCTGATAGCACATGTACATCATACGTGACGTCTGCATTTACATCTAAAAGACGTATTTTTTAGAGTGTTTGCTCATCTGCAATATGTCTATAGGATGTTTCCTATCAGATGTCAAATAGATGTCTATTATATGTCTTTAGGATGTTTATGATTTCGAATGTATGTAAAACTGACATCTTGCAGACGTCTGTCAGACGTTTGTACACAGCAGATGCTTTCCAGATCAAGTGATCTTTAACAGACATCTTGCAGACATATGTATGATATCTGGGTTATTTGCATCTGTGTTTTGCTCGGCAACCACTTTGTTGCAACCACAACTGTTTCGGAGGAACTACATTGTTTGGCAGATGAATAATGTTTTTATTAATATCATTATCTGCTCTGTTTAATTTTGTGAAACCTTACTACATATGGAATAATGTTTTATAAAAGCCCCGTGAAGCTGGGGGGGGGCTTTAATATATGCAAGTTCTTTCAGTGAAACTCTAGATGGCACAGGCTGATGGGTTGTTAACGCAAACTGATGATATTCACAGCATTAAACTACTTAGGCACAAGCTGATTGGTTCATGTTGTATACTGTACATAGCCAATGAGCTTGCTGCGTTACATTTAAATGACTGGTTAGCATTCACTATAGCAGTTCGTAACGCACATTCAAAGTTCATCTGAACCCTCCACCTTCCCAGTTCCACCTGTATAAACCTGCTGTGGGTTATTATATATGCTGTATGTCTTAAATAATCACAGCACCGTATTGCACATATATTGGCAGTAGCAAGTCCTTTTACTTGTTTTGCAGCAACAGCAGCAATAATCTACAACAACATCAATAACCAACAGCCGCAGCAATTCATCAGCGTTGTAGATCTATTCAACCAAGATCAAATACATTAACACTGTCCTATCCATTACCATGCTAAAATTTTCAGAGAGCTGTCATGATAGAAATATGTATGTGTCTATATATATATATATATTTATAGTGGGGGACATGGGGTTATGTCTTTATTGGGACAGGACAATAGAGAGATGACAGGAAAACATTGGGGTGGAGAGAGGAAAGCGGGATTGGCAAAGGACCTCGAGATGGGAATCAAACCTGGGATCAGCGCTAGTTGACACACTAACCACAAGGCTACTGGCGCCAACTAAACTAGATTTTTAAATGATGATAAGAACATTATTTTATAAAGGGTCAAACGACATTTCAGAATACTTATTCGGGATTCAATTATACTCATGTTCAAACAAAATGGTGCTCATGCAGTAGTTTTCAGCTAACCTGTAACTTATAACACAGATGCTTTCATAACATTAGTTTTAAAAACTACTTTGTGTGTTCTGATCATATGATACAAGGTATGACTGCACCATTGATCTAACTGTTAAACTGAAGGACAGGTGGACCTTTTATGTATGCAAAGTAGTTAGACACACTGACACATTCCTGTGCAAATGTGTCTGCATGTGTGGTTGAGCGTAGCACGAAAGAAAACCCACGCAACCTTCACCCCCTCCCTTTACTCTTTTGAACATAGAAGACCTTTGTTTTCCCTCTCTGATCATAACTGCAAACTGGTGTAACATCTACACTTTCATTATATGTCCATTTTTGGTGCAGTATGTATGGTTACTATTACAAGAATGTAGTCAAGTGTGCTGTTACTCTCCAGTTTAGCAAGTTTTATAAACATTGCGATAGCAGGGAGGGAGTTGGATGGTGCAGTGTAAGGCTTTGGGCTAAAAATCAGTGGGTTGTTGGGTCAAATCCCACAAGGAACAAGTTTAAAGGCATCAACTTTATGCCCGAGGCTAAGTTGGACTTTTCTAGTGCACTGTATGAAAGTGGCAGAACAGTTTCTGGTTGTGTGGCAAGAAATAAAGCTTCCTTTCCTTTTCTTTTTTTTAAACAGCATTGGATCATGGTCCTTCAGGCCAGCAGTGTCATGAGTATCCCAGCTACTGTGAGTGTTGACAACCAGCTACCTGTTTCCTGGACAACGCACTACAACTGTGCTGATGGTAATGTTCTTTCTCATCTAAAACACCTTGAACAGAGTCTAAGAAGGTGCATTTGTGATTATCACAGCATCCAGTACAATTCCAGTTCAGATTTTAGGTTGTAGGTTTTGTTTTTCACTAATCAGCGGCAACTCTTCAGGCAGGTTAATTATTTACTCTAGCAGTCACTGCTGGAGTTAGTAGGTTATCAGTTGCATGCACAGGGGACCATGTACAGATAGTAAAATGTGATTCACACTTATCGAGAAATCATGCACAGTACCTTTATTTACACTTTTTACAGTGAGTAACTAAATGCTAAGAATAGTTTAGCTGTTCAACAACACATGTTGTTTTGGATGTTGGTCCCACATGTGATGCTACTGTGCTAGAGTCCTCTAGATTAGAGTTCTTCAACCCTGCTCGGAGACCCGGTATCTTGCAGAGTTTAGTTCCAGCCTTAATCTGAGCCAGTTAATCAAGGTTTTCAGGACTGCTTAAAAATCATAAGTAGGTTTCTTAATTTAGGTTGGAAATAAACTTTGCAGAGTTAAAGACCTTTGCTTTAGCTAAACAAGTAAGCAAGACTTCCTTAATTAACCAGCTTCAACAAAGGACATTCTAGTCAACCAACTTCACCGGCAAGCTTTGTTGGGAACACTATGATTGTGCTGGTCCACCAGCTTGAAGAGCTCCTATCCAGCCTGTAACAGTGCAACCCAGCATTGTCCTGGAAGGCCACTGTCCTGCAGAATTTAGCCCCAACTTGCCTCAACACACCTGCCTGGAAGTTTCTATTTTGCCTAGTAAGATCTTGATTAGTTGGTTCAGGTGTGTTTAATTGGGGTTGGAGCTAAACTCTACAGCACAGTGGCTCTCCAGGAGCAATGCTGAAGTTCAGCAGTGCCAGACTCAAACCAAAATCTGTCTTGGAGGGCCGGTGTCCTGCAGAGTTTAAATCCAACTTGCCTCTACACACCTGCCGTGAAGTTTCTAGTGTGCATAGTAAGAGTTTAATTAGCTGGTTCAGGTGTGTCTGATTGGGTTTGGAGCTAAAGGTGCATTCACGTCATATTGGAATTCCCGTAATTACGAAATTCCAACTTGTAAAAAGTGTTCACATCCTCATAGAACTCGTAATTACAACTTGTGAACTGGGAGGCTTCTGAGAGCTACAACTTGTACCACATGACTGCTATACCACCTGACCAACATAGGCTCTGTTTAGGCGTTGATACTGTTGACATAGAAAAGCATAATTCCGAGTCTGAGGACGAGAACAGCTCAGAGTAGAACGTCACATGTTGCCATCTCGAAATTACTGTAATTACGATATGGCGTGAACGCAGCATTAACTCTTCAAGACACCAGTCCTCCAGGATTGAGTTTGGGCACCCCTGATCTAGCTAAACAATCAAGCAAGAACTCCTTAATCAACCCTGCTTCAACAAAGGACATTCTAGTCAACCAACTTCACCAGCAAGCTTTGCTGGGAACACTATGATTGTGTTGGTCCATTAGCTTGAACGGCGCCCAACCAGCTTATAACAGTTTAACTTTCTAGTATGCCTAGTAAGACCTTGATTAGCTGGTTCATGTGTGTTTAATTGGGGTTGGAGCTACACTCTACAGCAGGGGTGCCCAACCCTGTTCCTGGAGATCTACCTTCATGCAGAGTTTAGTTCCAACCCTGATCAAACACACCTGTCTGTAATTATCAAGTGCTCCTTCAGATCCTAAGTAGTTGGTTCAGGTGTGTTTGATCAGGGTTGGAGCTGAACTCTGCAGGAAGGTGATTCTCCAGGAACAGGGTTGAGCACCCCTGCTCTACAGGACAGTGGCCCTCTAGGAGCAGGATTGGACACCCCTGGTTTAACCTCATTCTGGTCCAGTTAGTATTTTTGTCTGGTGCCCAGCAAGACTTACTCTTGTTCAGCCAGCTTCACTAAGGCTGCCAAACTTAATCAACACCAACCAGTACTGGGTCCAGGTTTCAGTAGTAACATTTAATAAACCCTTCTAAAACCATTCTCTTTGCATCCACAGTGACATCTGGTTACATGAGCCGGCTGTGGTCTCAGGATCTTCACCCACAAAACTGGACCAAGTACCAGGTGTGGGAATGGCTCCAACAGACGCTGGACATGCACCAAATCGATGCCACCAGCATTCCCTTCCAGAACTTTGACCTCGACGGGAGGCAACTGTGCAACATGAGCTTCCAAGATTTCACCCGGGCGGCCGGATCCGTAGGTTCTATTCTGTTCCAGAGCCTGACTGACCTCAAGTGGAACGGTAAGATCTGCATCTCAAGTCTGTTTACACTTCTAACCCTGAACAAGATGGTTAATGTGATTTTGCCATGTTCCTGGATCAACAACGTTGTTCGCCCTGGTTCAACATTGTTATCGACTAGATTTCAGATTGTCATGGTTGGGTTGGGAAGTTAGGGGGTTGGAAAGTCTTTAGTTTTCCTTTTGATTTCTTCTTATTGGGTCCAATCTCCTGGAGGGCCGTTGTCCTGTAACTAAACACACCAGAACCAGCTAATCAGGGTCTAACTAGGCATACTAGAGACTTCCAGGCAGGTGCGTTGAGTTGAGTTGCAGATAAAATCTGCAAGACAGTGGCTCTCGAGGACTGAGTTTGGACACCCCTGGGTTAGGGTATTGAGCAGATATAAGGCTTGGCTTTCGATTGTTTGCTAGGAATGTTGTTTCGTGATCAATAAATGATAATAATTAAGGTTGGAGCCATAGCTTTTGGATAACCAAAGTTTGAGTCCCAGCTTGTTGCTTTTTTGCAGTCCCATTCTCCTCTCTCCTATCCAGTCATTTCCTGTCTCTCTTCAACTGCACTAACAAACTAAAGGCAGAATGCCCAAAACATATGGGTTTTTTTGGAAGTTAATACTAGAACATGTCATAGTTGGTAAAACTAACTACTGAACTACTAATTTTGTCCATCTTGCCGCTTCTATGCAAGCATGAATTTGGAAAGTCCAGCCTTTGAGCAAATGTCCCTTTTGTATTCATTAAGGTTGTACACGGGAATTGTGCAGTCCATTTCTTGTACTTTTCTTTCTAAAAAAGTAATTTTCATGGAAAAATTCCCACGTAGATACTCTCATGAAAATGTTTTTATGCATTGTACTTTTCCATGTACTATGCTATAATAAATCCAGGAGGGCGCTGCTAACGAGACCCAGAGTTTCATAAACTATAAGTGCTATAAGTTGAACACACTTTTCATTACAGTGTATTACTAAACCTAATAAATCCAGTAAAACAAATACAGGTGACATGTGATAACACTACCAACGAGTTAAACTGGTTTAAGGCAACAAGATGCGGGAGTGACTTGGAAATTTGATGGCAGTCATTGCAAAACATGCTTTCTGTTCGAGACTTATTTAGAGACTAATTCTCCTTTTTAATGTCTTTACTTATTTAATGTCTTACAGGTCAGTATGGTCAAACAGAAATGTTTACACCAGGGGACATTAAAACAGAAATAGATAGTAAGTAACCACACACAAAGCAAAACCAAAAACTTTCAGTTTCATTTCAATAACTTAAGCATAAAGTTCACACAATATCCGTGACATAACATTGACCCACATCTGCTGCTTAAAACAGTCGTTTACAGATTCTGTTTAAATAATTATAGACTTTTAATGTAACCACATACTTAAATTTCCTCAGCAGACTTCCCTTGTTCAATCCTCCCCTTCAAGGAAGAATCCAGCTTTTATAACACTTCAGGTACCTGTGAAATTACTTGATTTTTTTTTTTTTTGAGTTTTTGTTAGTTGTTAATGTATTTCCTGCTAAAACAAGATGGTGTGTGTAGATATTTATTTAACCTGATGGTTTGATAACATCGTGTCATACGTTCTCTTTCCTCAGAACTGTTTGATATCAAGAGCTCCTTCCAGCCCAACACCATATTATCCTCACCTGCTCCCTCAAGCCCAGGTGAAGAATCTTAATTTTAATTGTCCTAAATCTAATCCTAAAAGCAGAATTCACCATGTTTCCTTCAATTTCAAAAAACTACTATGCCTCTACCATGGTACAACGATTGTGTTTAAGAGTAATACAATGGTACTCCAGGGTAGTACCTTTATGTTACCATAGTAAATGTCCAAAAACTCTGGTTATGTTTAAGGTTTAGTTATCCTGATGCATATAAAATCTGTTTTTTGTACCGCAAAGACATGGGTTCAATTCCCAGGGAATGCTTTAAAGGGACAGTTCACCCAAAAATGAAAATTCTGTCATTAATTATTCACCCTTATGTCGTTTCAAACCTGTAAGACCTTCGTTCATCTTCAGAACACAAATTAAGAATTTTTTAATGAAATCCAAGAGCTTTCTGACCCTGCATAGACAGCAACACAATTGACACATTCAAGGCCAAGAAAGGTAGTAAGGACACTGTTAAAATAGTCCATGTGACATCAGTGGTTCAACTGTAATGTTATAAAGCTACTAGAATACTTTTTGTGCACAAAGAACAAAAAAAAACAACTTTATTCAACAATTTCTTCTCATCCATGTCAGTCTTTGATGCGCATTCAAGTAATTGTTGAGCAAAGTCATTTTTGTTGTCTTTGCACACAAAAAGTGTTCTTGTAGCTTCATAAAATAAGAGTTGAACCACAGATGTCACATGGACTATTTTAATAATATCCTTACTACCTTTCTGAGCTTTGCTGTCTATGCAAATGAACGAAGATGAATGAATGTCTTACAGGTTTGTAACGACATGAGGGTGAGTAATTAATGACAGAATTTAAATTTTGGGGTGAACTAACCCTTTAACATGTTTTTAATAAAAACATGTTTCTTGAATGCATTGGAAGCTGTTTTAAATAAAAGCATCTACCAAAATATATCTGTTTTAACACCTGCAAATAAATATTTTCATAGTGAAAGGTTTATAGTTTTAATACAACGTTATTTGCCCCAGGTCTCTTTCCTATGTTCTTCCCTATAATCTGTGTTACATAACTGAAAAGATTTGTTCACTGCAGGCGAAAAGGACTGAGATCAGGCCAATTAGATAGTCATGCAGTTCTGTTGCAATGCTACTGATATGAATTGAAATCTTTACAGTCCACCCACAGACGTAACTAAAAATACATATAATATGCATTGATTAGTGCAAATAGGTTTTCCTCTATTCGCATGAATGGATTGATTGCGAAACTGATTATTCTTTTCTTCCATGGAAAAGTCCAAGCTGATGTTTTCCATTCTACAGAAATGACAACAAAATACCTTTGAAATAGTCTACATGCCTCAGTTTCAAAATAAATGTTTAAAAGCCAAAGTTGAAGTTATTCACAAGTTTTACCGTGATCCAATAAGCTGTCACTTTAATAAATGTGGTTTCTTTTTAATTTTCTCGTGGCAGATCCCAAGCGGTCACAAGTCAAAAGACACAGTGAGTTGAAATTTTTCACATCTTACTTCCCTAAAGGTTTTTTTTTTTCTCTTAACGTGTCCTGAACTTCACCCAGCGGCTGTCTTTAGAGAACCTGACAGCCACACATACCGAAACCTCTGGCACGTGGATGTGCTTTTTCTAGTCTTGTAACTGCTTTAGATTCCTTCTGTTTCTCCTCTAACTACGTTCACACAGTCTCATATTTCCACAGACCCTCGCGGGACGCACCTGTGGGAGTTCATCCGAGACATTCTCCTGAACCCCGAGCGTAACCCCGGCCTGATCAAATGGGAGGATCGCTCCGAGGGGGTTTTCCGCTTCCTTAAGTCAGAAGCTGTGGCTCAGCTTTGGGGCAAGAAGAAAAATAACAGCAGTATGACCTACGAGAAACTCAGTCGAGCAATGAGGTAACATCTTCCCAGGAGTTTTGCAACTTTTTAAAGGATTCTGATTAGTATTCTGAGCTTCTAACATTTTTCTTTCTCTCCAAAGGTATTATTATAAACGAGAGATCCTGGAACGAGTGGATGGACGTAGACTTGTCTATAAGTTTGGCCGAAACGCTCGAGGCTGGAGAGAGTCTGAGAAGTGAAGGACTTTGTCTTTACATGTTGCTTCCAAGTGAAACTTCTATTTATATGCTATTTGAGTTTTGTTTTTTGAAGTACTTGTCTGTCAACTTTTTATTTGGTTATATTGTTAGATGCTCTACACATTGTTTACATTACAAATGTACTACTATTTTATATGCATTTGAGTCTAGCGTAAATGTTTTTGTATCTACTGTGAAAAGCCGGTTAACTGGCTTTTGGAAATGAGAAACCAACTGCGGTTTGGTTTTTAATGGCTTGATTTGTCTTGAATGCAGGGTCCTGTTCATAAAACAGAATGAACTCAGTTAAGAGTAGACTTGCCCTGGTGAAACAACTGAAGGTGAAGTTGAAATGAAGGACTAAGATGTAGAGAAAAAAAGCACTAGGTTATGGTCTTTAATGATGTGGCTGTCAATGTACATCATGAACCACAAAAGGCCACAATGTAAAGTTTTTATTAATGCTTGTTTATAGGTTGTGCATTTTTTAATTAAAGTTTTAAAAATTAATAAAAGAGTTTTAAACACTAAATTCATGTTTTTTATTTCTTGTGGCAAACACACAACCTCTAACTGAACTATTTGTATTTATTTTCTTTATTTGCAGATGTAATTTAAACATTTTGTAAGAATTTTCTATGAATCTGTTTTGAATCTTACATATATATTTATGTTACATATAAAATTAAATACAACCATATATAGATATAAAATTTAAAAATATATATAAAATAAATATATTATTTTTTTATGTATTAATTTATTTATATATATATATATATATATATATATACAGTTTAGATTTTAATAATTTATAAATATAATGAAAGTATTTTATATATATATATATATAGTTTAGATTTTAAGGACTTATAAATATAATGAAAGTATTTTTAATTTTTTTTATATATATTATATTATTAGAATATTATACATAACATAAATATAATATTTTATTTATTTATATTTCTTTATTGTGTGTGTATATATATATATATATATATAGTAATAATAATAATATAAAATAATATTTATTTATTTATTTTTGCAAACTCACTTCCTTTAAATTTGTTGTTGTTTCTTAAATTTCATTTTAATATATGAGTGGTTGATTTCATGTCGTAATTCAAGTTGGGAACTTTCAGAAATTTCAAAATAAATAAAATCACACTTAAAAGTTATATTAATATTTTATATGAATTAAATATAGTAATAATAATAATGATGATATAAAATTATTTATTTATTTAGCAAATTCACTTCATAGTCATTTGTTATGAACATTTCTTAAATTTGATTTTAGTATTTCAGATTTCATGTTGTAATTATTCAAGTTGGGTAATCATTCAATATTGGGAAACATTCAAAAGTTATATTCAGTTCAACATAAAGAACGAGCCGAGTAAAGGGCATTTTCTAAAAATAAGAGACTTGTCTTCGACTCGCAGAAAAGATGATTTTCAACCTGATTGAACGGGTTTCCAATAACGTAAAGGAACGCCTCATCCCTTCACACACGGGGACAATGCTGGATGTCAAGCTAGTCTTTTATTTTCCTTTTTGTTGCTCGGATGGCAATGATAGCTAATGATTTGCAGCAGCTGTGGCCAAAGATGTTGTCAGTGCTGAGTTATGTTAGATAAGACGAAATGCCAGCGAGTTAATTGTTCCACCGTGCGTGTCACGGCCACAGTGCTGCCACCTCCGGACAATAGATAAACGGCTCCCTGCTGCTCTGTGAGATAAGAGCCGCTGACACTCTCTGGCATCTCTCTTTGTTTTCCCGTCTGATTTTTCATAGGCAAATCCTTCTCTCACCTTCCAACTCTTTGCCATCACTTTCTGGAGTATTATGGTTCTTTTCATAAACGTGATTTCACAGGGATTTATTTAGATTTTTTTTTAATCCTTATCTTTATCCGCACCCACAAAATTTGCCACTGCATGGCTGTGTTATCTCTCCATTCCCTATCTGTGACTAAAGAAAACGGGCTCCTATCACGGAAGGGGACCTGTAAAACAAAACACAGCAGCTGCAAATGTAGCAATAACTGAAGCGCTGCTGCTGGAGTGAGCAGTGCATGTCAACAAGTTTATTATGTACAGATAATCCACTAAAGACAATATAGTTCCTGTACCTGTGAATCCCAAACCTTTGACTGCTAGTCTAGTACCAGTGTTTTCAATCCAAAAACCTACCTGATCTCATGACAAAAACATATCTGTGGGAACTTTTTTGCAAGACGCGAAGTACGTACCAATAAGTACATATCGCTGCAGTTTCCAACAGAAATGAACACTAGAGGCAGTAAAACAGCGAGCTTGAAATCATTTTCGTACACAGCTATGATTACAGCTCCATATGCAAAACAGTCTTGCAAAAAAGTTTCCACGTACGTTTTCGTGTGTAATGTAATTACACATTTCTTATCGGTAACTTTAATTAAATTATTAGGGCTGTGTATTGCCAAGAATCTGGCAATACGATACGTATCACGATACAGGTGTTGCGATACATTGCGATACTGTAAACAAGGTGATATATTGGGATATTTCTTATTTTATGAATAGGACATAATTTTAGGAAAGCTGTAATTAAGAACACACCACCATATGCAAACCATTCAGTGTTATTGAATCACTTTTTGTGCAGTATGAGTAAAGGGGGAAAATAAAGTGCTTGCAAGATTCTTCAGTTATTAAATGTATAAAATGTAAGCTTTTATAAATAGACCATATATTTTTAGACCCTGCTTTACAATATTTAGTTTACAGCTGTAACCATGTCATGAAATTTTGATCTGAACTTAAGAATTACATCTGCTTAATATCAATAACAAATAAAGTGCTTGCAGGATTCCTAAAGAAAACAAAAGAATTGTAAAACAATATAATAAATACAGATATTGGACATTCTGAGAACTTTTTTGTTCTGAGAATTTCGCAAGTTTTGGATTTCGCAAGTTTGTAATTTGTAATTATGCGCCGTGTGGAATCGTCGAGACCGCGACGCGAGCACCGCCTCAACTGCACAAAACAGCCCCACCACGAGAGAAAGTGGATGGCAGCCCATATGCTAGCATTTCCTATCACTGTTTAAGTTCAGAGATAAGAAGACTGCAATCTAGCGGTCAGGATATACGCTCAAAACGAAGCAACTGTCATGAATCTTGGCTTTTTTTTAAAAAAAATATCGATATTCCATTTTTGAGAATCGATACAGTATCGCCAAACAAAATATCGCGATACACACCTGTATCGATATTTTCTTACACCCATATAAATTATGTTACGCCGTTCCGTAGTATTCACGCATAGCTATTAAGGTAAACAGACCAACAAATGCCATAAAAATATTGTTCATTAATATCTATAGCCTTATAGAAAGCTATTGTAATTTATTATAAAAAGTTACCAAGAAAACTTTGCTTATTTTTTTTTTACCTGTATAATTTTTATTCCCCTATATGTTTTCTCATAGTGCTGCTGGTAAACAATTTAGGCTTATGAAAGAGGACTTTGATTTAAAAAACATTTGAGAACCCATGATTTAATGCAAGTACTGCATATCAAACGTAACTTTTCTGCATGAAATCCACGGATAGTGCGTTCAAAGGCCGTGGCATGAAGAGAAGAGAAGTTGAGGTGGAGAAAATGAGTATGTCTGACAGCGTCTCATCTTTCACACTGTCTGCTGTTGGACTGAGCAGGAAAAATGTGAAAATGAAAGACAGCCAGCTGTTCGTTGCATGTTGCAACACGCTGTTCGGCCAAATCACGGAATGACATGCTAATAAATTCAGAGCTGGGCCGAGGGTCGCACCACATTCCCGACAGATTCATATTTTTAGCCAAAAAATAAGATTCATAAACGACTATGCAAAACTGATGATTTAAACACATATAAAGACTTACTTTAAATCCAATCTAATGCATACAATGCATTAATAGACCTACTTATCAATACGTTAAAACTTTAAATTAAATTGAAGATTTATTGTTACATAATTAACTATTTAAATCTTGCATTAAAGATTTTTTTTTAAAGATATTTTTAAAGGAAAGAAAGACAAAATTCTTATTTAAAATTATTTTTGCAGCTCATCCACCTGCAACTTGGACGTCTCATCAAATTTCACCTTAAACAAGGCCTTTAT
Organism: Labeo catla; assembly: GCA_012976165.1. Taxonomy (NCBI): domain Eukaryota; kingdom Metazoa; phylum Chordata; class Actinopteri; order Cypriniformes; family Cyprinidae; genus Labeo; species Labeo catla. The sequence goes on from VONZ01000859.1 coordinate 134,232, forward strand.
CCTTAGCATGAGATAGCATTAGCCTTCTGTTTTACATGCTTAAATGACACAATATCTCAAAACACTACACTGATTATGAACCTATTTGAATGTGCCATGTGCGTTGTACTCACACGTTTCATTGTTTAAAGCACCCTGATCATCAGATGCAGCATTCAGAACAGGGAAGTGATGGCAGATAACAACAGGTATAAAGACAGCGGCAACAGACGGGAGTCTATCAGCTGATCTTGGATCAGAGGAGGCTTTGTGCTTGTTCTGTGTAGTCTGGATCCATCTTATCTTCTTGCTTCGCATTCAAAAACTCCTTTGAGGTTTCAAATGAGATGCATTAGTTCGGCTGATGGCAGGGCCCAATCCTAAGAGACATCATTTGTGTTTCAGCCATGTTGTACAACAAAAAATGTTTTGTTACGTTTGCAGTAACAATCAGCAGCCTTCCATATATATAATTAAAATGATTACTAAAACTTTATGTTTTTGATGTGAACAGCCAAAATATTATTCACTAGGACTGAATCAACTCAAAATGAGGTTAGCCTATATCCACCTTTTTTCATGTAAAAGTATTTTTAGCTATTTTTAGCTGTACAAAACAACTCATTTTGCAGCTTGATATTGCAAATCGGTGTGTCTTACCATATTATTTTAATATACTGTCTAAACCATGAACACACTGGTTTGACGTGCAAAGAGTTTTACCGTTTACTGCACGTTGTTATGATTTCCCTATAGCGGCTTATGAACCGGAAGTCTCACCCATACTTCCACACTGAAGAAAAAGGTGGATAGTTCATAAAAATCAAACCTCTGTTTTTATTTACTCACCCTTCTGTCCCAGAAATATAAAATGTATTTTGTTTAAAGAAAACTCAGTGAGTATTGATTGAAAATATTGTCATTCGCGATGATAAGACGTAGTGATGATGGAATCACGATTGAATCTTTTGAGTCGGATCTTTTCAGTGATTTGGTTGATCCCGTTCGCAAAACTTTGATTCATAAAACTGCTCTGATTCATTTATGTATCGGGCTGATCCGATTCTAGAGCTCAATTCGTCTCATTATAAAACTATAAAACTGTCGTATCATGTAACTATGACTTAATATACTTCATATATCATGAATCATATGGATTTGTTTGGTTTTTCCATTCGTTTTAACTGCGTGAAAGCCACCACATAGACCGTTTTTCTTCATAGTTTTCCCTTTTAGTGTTTTCAGAAAGAAAGTTATATCAGGTTTATAACATTCGGGTGAGTAAACGACGAATTTACATGTTGAGTGAACGCAGCATTAAAAAACGACAACTATACGTTTTCACTTTTTTGCCAATTCACTTTCAGTTTAGAAAATGTTTCGGTGGATTGCAAATATCTTGTTTGTCTTGTTGACAGAAACAGAAAAACCACAAAAACGTACATGACCTGTCTACGTAACGCAGCCCTACAGAAAAAGTGGTAAGCTTTAGTGTTTGTTCAGTGAATTCATGCATGTTAAATTTGCCTAATATGTCAATATGCTTTTCACCTACCTAATGTACAGAGAAACTTAGGCATACTTACTATAGGCATACTTCCTGCTCAACTATCACACGTGTTTAATTAATTATTTTTATTGTATTTTTGTTAAAGCTCTTTAATTTATTATAAAACAATACAAAACACCATGTAAGCTATTTTATTTACATGGCCTACATTTGTGTTGACTCTTTACGCAGGTGAACAAAACATCCCATTCATATAGAAACTCCTATTTTTTTGTAATTTAATTCCTCATGACAAATGATTACACACTAAACAGGTGAAACCTGTGCAAAGAGACTTTAGTTTCCTGTAAAAGTCTCATACCACTGAAAGGGGTTTCCCCTGCATACTAGTCTTAGTGGTACTAACCCACCATGCAAATATTAACAGCAGCACCAGGCCTACTTATTTCCTGGTCCAGAATCTTTGGGAAAATTTAAAAAAAGTTCATTATACATAAGAGAAAATAAAAATGCCACTATTGAACTGACTACAGCCATGTGTTCCCACAATATTCAAGGCTGATAAAAGTGTAATGTAAATGTTTAACAAACAATAATGTTACTGAAACTACGTCTTGGATTGAAATGACGAAATGTTTCCCTTTTGTATTGTTATCCCTGAGCTAGACACCCAAACAGCGCTTGACGGTAACCATAATACACTTTTAAAACCTTTATTAAGTGTGAGTCACATAAATGTCTAAAACAATCACACAAAGGTTGAAATTCACACGTTGCTAAACTTGATACAATGAAACAGACAAACTCAGTCCATCAGTTTCACTGAGTCATCAGTAAATGGTGTGAATTTTCACCCTTTTGGAGATTTTATATTTAAAAGGAATAAAACAATGAGTGAATAAAAGAGACACTGGCTGTGAAGATGAAGTGTGAAAGTTTATTCTCTGTTTCTGTCATAAAAAACGACAGATTTGGAAGGACAAGATGTGCTATTTAACTTTATGTAACCATTTATTTATATAACTTCTAAAGGACAATTTATTCAAATTGACTCAAATGTGTTCACACAAACACCAACAAATGTCAAAAACTGCAGTCTGGCTTTTCTAAGATGTTATGTTTTATAAAAACTTTGTATTTATTCTGCTCATTATGTAAAATATCAAAAAATGTCCAACAGTTTCACGTTGAAGTCATGTTAAATTTGCTTTTTTGTACAACTTTTGCCACTTTTGCTGAAAGCACACAGATGTCTTTCCCACAATCTGGTGTTTAAGAAAAAATCAAACTCATCAGCAACATGGTTTTCGTTGCCTCTTTAACTTATAAATTATATTCTGATTGACTTTTCAAAGTACAGTTAATGCTATTGATGTTACATCACATTGACAATACAATAGAGAGAACTTAAGTTGTTCAGCTATCTTGGTGTAAACAACTCTTTCATGTGGAATGGGGAAGTGGTTTGCTATAGATAAACTAGATTAATTGGGGTATGTCGATGGGAAACATGGTTTTGAATCCCATCTATTTGTTTCCTTAATTTACTGGCAATGTTATATAAAAAAACCTATTTAGTGCCACGAACTAATTCAGAAATCTTATCAGTGACAGCAGGTCAAGAGAGCTATGTTCTGTTTTCAACCACTAGAGGTCAGTGTAGAATTAATCATCAATTAGAAAACTGTTCAAGAATCACAGACTGATACAATCTTAGTCTTTTTTTAGCTTATGTAAATTCAAAAACAAACTTGAAACTGTTTTTCTCTGTGATCGAAAAGTACATCTGTTGGTATTTGTTTACTACGTTGTTTCCATTTATTTGCATAAAAACCTCTATTCACAAGGGAATTTCAATTTATGGTAATTGTAACCCTGTTCCACAATTCCATGTAGTTTTCTTTTGTGTTGAATATGTTATTAAGTACCAGCAGGCTTTGCAGGTTAAGATGCTTTTGAAGATGGCTAAATTTATCCTCAGAACTTTCAATAGATCATCTATTCAAGCTATTCAAGCCTTAAAGAGAACAAAGACAATAGATGAGTTGACGTGATTTATTCACCATTGTTTAAAAAAATAGAACATTTCCTTTAAATACAAAGTTTTTATGTAACTGCCTTAAATATAAATGGAAACATGCTGCTGGAATTCCAATGAAACAGGAAACTGTTGTAATATATTTTGTTTTAGTGAATGTAATGCATTGTTTGGTTGTTGTTTTTTTTTTAAATATTTTTTCCATTGACATGTTCCTCATGAACTGCATTTTTCAGATTACCAAAACACGTTTTATTGTGTATTTAATGTAACCTTTGTTCAGCAGCTGTTGCCTTTAAGTCTCATTGTATCCTATAAATTTTATTAATGGTTTGTTTATCATATTAGAATTATATATATACTTACCAGTAAAACGTTTTTGAACAGTAAGATTTTTAATGTTTTTAAAGAAGTCTCTTCTGCTCACCAAGCCTAAATTTCAAAATTTTGAAATATTTTTACTGTTTAAAATAACTGTTTTCTATTTGAATATATTTTAAAATGTTATTTATTCCTGTGATCAATGCTAAATTTTCAACATCATTACTCCAATATTCAGTGTCACATGATCCTTCAGAAAACATTCTAATATGATCTGTTCAATAATAAAAACATTTTTATTATTATGAATATTATCAGTATTTAAAACAGAGTACTTTTTTTTTTCAAAAGAAAAAAAAATTCTATTTCAGATAAATGATGGTCTTCTTAACTTTTCAAAGAAACTAATCAAAGAAACCTGACAAAAAATCTACTCTAGCTGTTTTCAACATAATAATAATATGAAATGTTTTTGAGCAGCAAATAAAAATATTAGAATGATTTCTGAAGGATCATGTGACTGGAGTAATGATGGTAAAAATTCAGCTTTGAAGTCATGGGAATAAATTACATTTAAAAAAAAAATATTCAAATAGAAAACAGTTATTTTAAAATAAAATAAATATTTCATAGTTTTTGCTGTACTTTGGATCAAATAAATGCAGGCTTGGTGAGCAGAAGAGACTAAAAAACATTAAAAATCTTGACTGTTCAATTGCTCAAACTATTCAAAAACTTCTGACTGGTAGTGTATATTTTATTTTTTTTTTCCATATTTTTTCTGGATTGAGGGTTTTTTTTTTTCAGTTTACATTTTTGTGGTTTCCATTTTAATGATTAAATTTAATTTTGGTAATCAAAAGGCTTGTCTGATTAATTGTAATCATGAAACTTTTGATGACAGTTTAATGACAGTTTAACAGAAATTAAATTTTTAGGGCCCTTTCGAAATCTGTTTAATTTTTCCTTTAATTTTTTTTAAATCAATTTTAATGGTTTCATTCAATTTTGATGTTCAAAATCATGTTTAATCAACTGAATTCATAAAACTTTAACAATTTAATACTTTATTTATTTTATTTATTTATTTATTTTTCCACAATATTGTGGCCCTTTTAAATGTTTTTCATTATTTTGAATATTTGTGTGTTGTTTATTTAAACGTTTAAATAGCAGACTATTTTTAAAAGAGACCTCTTTAAAAATATATAAAAATCTTACTGTTAAAAAACTTTTGACTGGTAGTGTATATGTGTGTATGTCTGTGTGTGTGTATATATATATATATATATATACTTGCAGGCTATTTATTTATTCTTCACACAAAATTCACACTTGTTTATTTTCCTTTTGTTATTGATACAGAACCTATACTATTTTTCTAGTACATATTACGAAATAAAGTAGAACCAAAAACAGAAAACATTTTTTAACCTTATAGCTATACTGATGTTTTAACATCAACTCTATTAACAGTTAAGCGAAATAATTAGCCTTTATGGACTACATATCTCATCATCCTCCGCAGCATATAACCCGACAAGTCCCGCCTCCTTTAACACGATTGGCTGGTTATTTTCTTACGCGCATTCTGTGATTGGACTATTCAGACGTCGTTCACACAGCTGCGCCATTCACAACAAACAATGCGCAGGCCTACAACGCGACTTTATGCTAGTCTTTCACTACAAATCCCATGATTCCAATCCTCCTTTAATCGCATCATCCAGGAGCTTCTGGATCGCTCGGGTAAAGCTGGAGGATTGAAGCTGATTGTGTTTACATGATTTTTGGCTTTTCCTGAAAGCAGAAGGGCGGAACAGCGATGAAAATGGACTTAAATGCCATCATAGAGAAGATGGAAACGGGCGACCAAGACGCCGCACTGACAGCTCTACAGACATTTAATAAAGAGGTACATATACATGTAAATCAGGACTGTTATAATGTGATGCATATGAATATTATGGGAGGAAGTGTCTGTTTGTGCATATGGCAAGTGTTTCTTGTTTAATAAATATTTCTATAAATATTGCATATTTTAGAGTTTACTGCACTGTGATTTTTGGTTACAAATAGCCCTCTGTTTTGTAAATATTACATGAAAATGAAAAAAAAAAAAAAAAAAAACATCGACGATGAGCTTCCATGATCAGAATAATACTTATGTTTTAAATCATGCAAATGTATATTAATTTCAATAGTAAAGGATATAAAATGAACGTTATTTACTATTATAGTTGTGGATGTTTATCAGGAAGGTTATGTTTTACATTATATTCTACAAACTAGAATAGAATATTGAATTAGAAGAGAGAAATCTATTCAAATATAGAATAGAATAGAATAGAATAGAATAGAATAATAGGTTTGTTCAGATTGTCAATTATCATGTTGTTATCCTGACAGGCATTCAGAAAGCCATTGCATAATTCTTTAGGACAGCAAAACAGCTTGAAATGAATCTGACGTGTTCTGATGTCAACAGTAATGCAGACCCTTACTTGACTTTTCTTAAAACATGCCTTATTAGCATTATATTGTCATAACTGCTGTTTGGCACTTCATGTATTGCTTTTGGGGTTTTCCTTTTTAGATTGTATACCTAAAAACCTCTCAAAAGGTCTGAAAAACAAAACCAGACAGGCCTTTGAATTCTTAACAAATGATCCACACGGGAAATAGGTTAGTGGGTAAATTTCAATCTGGCCAGAAACCATCTTATCCAAAAAGAAAGTCATGCAAGTTAAAGAACTTTGTGTGACGTGGGTTAGATTAGGGCTCAAGCAACATAAATAGATTTCTTAGGCTGATCCTGATGCTACGTAAACCGGTATCGCAGAGGTTCATGTGGCTAAGCGCTCTAATCATGCTTTAGGACAGACCGATGTGTTGCTGATACATATCAAGAGATTATAAATTAATATTATCATTGAATTTACAGAAAAGAATTTAACATTTTTGTTATTACTTATGCAATTAGATTTTCTCGGTTTTCTTCCACCGCATTACACATATGCTATATGTTTGAATATACAGTGACCCCCCAAAAAAGTATTTGGTTATTAAGTCAGATTTACAAATGTGCAACTTTCATTGCATTAAATGATCAAACCAGTCATTTTAATAATGTTTAAAATAAATGCCACTTGGTTTATTACAACCCAAAACCTAAAAATGAAAATGTATTCACCCTGAGGTCATCCAAGAATTAGATGAGTTTGTTTCTTCATCAGAACAGATATGGAGAAATTAGCATTACATCATTTGCTCACCAAAGCATCCTCTGGAGTGAATGGGTGCCATCAGAATGAGTACAAACAGCTAATAAAACAACAGTAATTCACAAATAAAATCCACACGACTCCAGTCTATCAATTGACATCTTGTGAAGTAAAAAGTTGCATTTTTATAATAAACAAATCCATCATTAAGATGTTTTTAACTTAAAACCATTGAGTTATAATATTTCTTTCTCTAATGAAAAAGTTATCTCGTCTGAATCAGGAGAGAAATATGTGTTTACAAGCATAACAAGTCCAAAACAGTTCATAACAAATATTTTGCTGTGAAAAGAACAACGGGGGATGGATTATACATTTTTTGTATTTTTGACCAGAAGCGATAGTTTAAATTACCTTAAAAATGATTCTTCAAATTTTTGTTTTTATTGCAAACATGCAGTTTTGCTTCACAAGATGTTAAAGGATGGACTGGAGTTGTGTGGATTATTTGTCGATTATTGTGATGTTTTTATCAGCTGTTTGGACTCTCATTCTGACAACACCCATTCACTACAGAAGACCCTTTGGTGAGCAAGTGATATAATGCTACATTTCTCCAAATCTGTTCCTATTAAGAAACATCTTGGATGACCTGAGGGTGAATACGTTTTGTAAACAAATAAAAATTTTTGGATGGACTGATCCTTTGAAGCATTTGTACATAAATGTTTGCGTTTGTATTTCACATTATGTTGTTTTTTCTCTTTTAGAAATCACAGTGTTTTTCATTTACCCCTGGGGAGGAGGAAGACAGAGAGGTAAGCCTTACTCAATATCGTAATACAAGCAGTCAGCGATTCAACCCTGAACAACAAGCTTTTTAATGCTTTGTCTAGCCATTTTAGATACATTACTTTCAGTATTCATAAATATTCATTAATATTGATTTCCAATAAATATAAGAAGCTTGTGAGCTTGTATCGGTTGATATTAAATGAATCATATTTTATAGCACTGCTATTGTAATGTGTCTCTTGCACTTTTTTTGGCTTGCCTTTTTTGATAGGATGGACATTTTCGAGAGGTATACGGGCAGCTTGATGTTTTAGATGTAGCGTAGCATTAGCATAGAACCCAAAGCCTATTTCTCATTTCTGATTAATGCTATGAATCTGGTATTTTGGCTTTCGTTGTATAAAAAAGAAGGTTTTATAATATCACATAATGGGATCATTCAAGAAATATGAAGAAATACACTTTGGGGTTTTGTAAGATGATGCTGTGTTGAGACGGTTGGAGAATGTTTCATGGGAATCAATGTGGTTTAGAAAGAAGCTAAAATGATATCTTTATCTTTGTGCTGTCTCTTTGCATTTGCATGGTTTACACAAGTGATGTTTTCCCATTTGAGCACATTGGTGATGTTGGAACTAGTCGATCAATATGAGTCTTCAAATGGCCAATGTTAATATCTAGACCAGTGGTTTTCAGCTGATGGGTCACGACCCAACAATGGCTTGCAGGTCTGTTCTGGTGGGTTGAGGAAGGCAGAAAAAATCAATGCTTAATGCAAACTATAAAATGTTAGTCATAAATGAATGCAAAAATAGGATAGCTTTTGAAAAGGAGTAGAGAATGAGGGATTGTTTGTTGCAGATTTGACTATTTCACTTTTCACCATCATCCTTAGTGTTAATTTTAGTGTTCAGTTCTATGGTCATTCTGGTCATCCTGTTCCCAAACTGCACTTTTGCTGACCATGTTTTTGCTTTTGTAATATGAACTGACATGCAGTAGCCTTCACTGCTGTTTTGGACTCTAGTCTCTTATATAAAGGATGACCCCTGTCATTTTAATCATTGTTTTACAACAATCCCTTCTACAGCAATAAAGCACTTTACAAAAAGCACTGTTACAGTAAGTCACATTTAGACTAATGGTTTTCAAACCTTTTGATGCCAAGGACCCCCAAACATGATGACCACCTTGCAAGGGACCCTCTTTCTCTTTATATTGTGTGAGAAAAATAGTAAGTGTGATATTATGAAGACATTTTTGTTGCTATTTAAAAACGAAATAATAAGCTTTTTATTTAAAGATAAGATATCATTTCATTTTCATCTGGAAAACATTTGTATGAATTTAAACTATAATGCTGCTATTTTTGGTGAAATATAAAGACAATTTTTGTTGCTGTTTTAATTTAGTAATTGTCATTTCATTTGTACTAAAGGCAAAATAAATGATTATCTGGGAACTATTTGTATATATTCTAAATAATTATTAATAAATAATTTTTTCTAAAATGTATTTCTATAGTATTTTACTTCGGCTGGGTTTTGACACAAATTTCACGCTTTGATTCGATTCAGATTCACAAGCTTGTTATTCGATTCGATATGATTCAATATTGGTTATTTTGGATATATATCAAGTACAGTACTTGCCACATTTTCTAAAGGAAAAAACAAACCTCTCAACTAATGCTGTAAAATATACATGAGAGTCATTTGGTACCGCTCACTAAAAATCTGGGGGTTTTTTAATCTAATAAATTGGATTAAATAGAGTTGGGTTAAAGTTATTAATTCACATCAGTATTTTTACAAAATTCCTTAATAAAACTACAATTATAAAACTACTTTGTTTTCAAATACAGATTTTGTTTATTTAAATATGCAAATAATGCATATTTTGAAATGTAAAACAGTTTTAGTGAGTACAGTAAAATCATACTTTAAATGTTTACAAAATAAATTCACAAGAATGTGTAAAAATATAAAATTCAAAACAAACATGCACATACAACTGTACATATTTTCAAGATGTACACTAAATTCAAAACCAACTAATCTGTTCATATTAAAACACAAGTTTGCATATACAGTACTATAATATTAAAGCTTGAAATTAACTAATTTGTATACAAATGCTTAAATTACACTCAATTAAGTTTTTATAATAATAAATTATAAAATTACATAATTCTATTTCTACTTCAATTCATTTTTTGAAACTTTAAATTGTGCCTGTTTATTTAAACATAAATTAAACATTGAAGAATAGTAAAAACTTTAAATGAGAGAAACTTTTAAACTTTTTTTTAGCTTTTTTTTAACTTTTTTTCAATTTTTCTAGCTGAGTAACAAGTTTATGCTCACCAAATATTTTTCTGAGGTAAATGTGATGTTACATCAGGCCTGGCACACCCAATCAGAAGCTGGACCCACCCTGACCCCACATTACATAGCCTAACAGCCAATCACAAAATTGGAGCGATATTCAGTTGAGCTAGATTTTAATTTGGCATTGTTGTTTTTTTTTTTTTGTTTGTTTTGTTTTTACCGTCCACACCCCGATACATTTTATTATATTATATCGTTTTTGCACTATCAATACACAGGGTACTGAAACCACTTTTGCGCTGTTTACTTTCACTTTCGCTTTCATGATTAACGTGCACTCTGTGTAAAGGATGTTTGTCATTGAGCACAAGATTGAGCAGCAAATCCTCCAGCATGGTCTGACATCTCTCTACCCTTTTTTTTTTTATCATTTTATCAATGAGCGATTTAGATTTTTAGCCCTCTTAGCCTACCCCCAAACCTAAACCTACCCATTTTATAGCTATTATAAAAGGATATAAAACGTAACTGGCCAAAATATGCACGGAAATTACCATTTTAGTAACAATATAGCATAAAAATATTTTTATAGTCACTAATCCCAATCCTACCTCTAAACATAACCATAACTCTATCTGTGTAGTTATAAAGAAACACATGACAGACAGATAAATGCAATCACAATAATTTATTTATTGCAAAAATGTGACAAGCAGTACCAAAAGCAGTGACGTTGCGTTGCAGCCGCAGTCCTCACTGGCTGAATACAATATGTTTGTGAGGTGCGGAGCAGAATTTAAATTGTTAATCGCTGAAAATATTTTCCAGATTATTTCCCTGTTCATTCCGTGAAGGCGTGCACGCATCATTCAAACACACCTCACCAGAAACACGCGCATGTCGTAACCTGAGCGTTCGATTTTCCTGCCGTAAAACTTGTTGTTACTTGATGTGGCAATATTTGAGTTTGTAAAATGCACTTCAGCATGGGTTTATTGCTGTTGCGGTCGCTGGATTCGCTGCTCGGGATGGAGATGAAGATCGCAAGATAAAGGCTTGAATTTGGGTCTGTTCCTCGCAGTCGTATGGATTGTGAAGATTTGGAGTTCAGCGCACAAATAAAATCGTTTAATTTTGTAATTATGTTGCGCTTTGATGTATTGTATGGTTCTGTTGTTAGTCACAACATGTCAGAGAAAATGCCTTTTGTGTCCCACCACGGCAAACAAAGTAAATATTACATGAATGGTTAAACGATTGCAGAAATGTTATTTATTTTAAGGGTTTAAAGTGTAGTCTTGTTTAACATCCAAATGAAATACATACGAATTATCATGAGATCACGTTGGTACAGATGCTCTCAGTTTAGAATTGTAGCGTACGTTTTTCAATTGAACAAAGTGATTTTTATTTCTATAAAAATGCTAAATGTCAGTGAAGGTGGTGGTCAAGTAAAGTCAGCGTATGAGCATAACACTGTGTAACACCAACTACCCCAGGTGAAAAAAAATACACTGTTAATAGGCCCTATAAACTAAAATGTGCTTTTAACACACTATCTATGTATTAAAATAATGTATGTATTTACCACTACACCCATTCCCACCCCACCCCGGGCCCACCTCGAATATCACTTCGCCCACCCTTCATCTCATTTCGGGAGCTGGGCTTGTGTTACATATTGTTTACAAGCTGTTATACTGACGTCTTTGCGCGGTTGAAATGCTGAATAAGTGATTACATGAGACAGGATACGGATTTCCGTAAGTTTTAACATACCTTTAGATGTTTATTCATGTTTATTTCATGCTGAAACTAGTTAAAGTGGAGTAGACAGTTAGTTCATGTGCCACTTATCTTGAACTGAGGCGCCACAGCAATCTGTCACTCCACATTAAACAGCGTCAAAACAGCATTTATTGTTTGAATACTGTAATAAAATGCACAGGATTTGAAATCTGAGACTTTGTTTCATATCAAAAGTAACAAAGCACAAAGCGTATTTATTGGATGGGAGGTGTGTTGCAATGTACCATTCATTAACTGAAATCCTTGGGATTTAAGAATCAATATTGTTTCGTAAAAATGAGAATTGATTAAAATCAAGAAATCAATATTGTTTTACCCAGCCCTGGATGTTGCTATAAAACTGCGGGCTCCACTTTGAAAACCCCTGGTAGACTGTAACACCACAATGCTGCTGTATTTGGTTATCACTGTGTGATGTCACAGATGGGTTTCAGAGAGATCTGAAGATTTGTTCATTGCTTGACTGGGTTATGTAAGGACATGTCACAGTTGGACTCCAATTTAGTAACTGTAAATTCTACAGTGAGACAGTTGGAGGACTTGGCAGTGAAACAGGGTCAGGGAGAATCTGAGGAGTTGTCAGTCATCCACCTGTGTATATAGCGAGCTATCCACTCTAACAATAATAAATGAACCCTTTCAGGAACTCCAGGTGTCTTTTTCTACAACACCCAATGTGATTCATTAAATTGCCTTGGGAAAAAATGGACATAATGTTGTGCTTCTTCTTATGCTTCTACACTAGCATAAACAGGTTTCAAGTATGTTTCAAAACATGAATTGAAAGCTGAGCGTTTTTAACCACATTGAATCACATGAATCAATAACAACCATGAGGTTCTCTCACCTCACCTGTAACAGTGTTTCTCAATTGGTGGGTTTCTCAATAGGTCTGTTTTGATAGGTTCATACAGAGATGTAATTTTTTATTTGTATTTTAATTTTTAACATGTATTTTTGTAATTTACGTATTTATGTAAGGCAGTTTTAAAATATATTTATATGTTCTATATTTGTATTTTTTAATTGTGTTTTTATATCTCTATGTATTTTATATTTGTATTTTTGATCTGAAATATATGAACTGACCTTCAAATGGTAGTCAATGGTATGTTTTTATAATTTTTATTTTTTATATTATCATTTTATAATATAATTTTAATGCATTTTTATTTTTTTATTTAAAGGGTTTTTAAGTAGTAAAAAAAAATGAAAAAAATGATAGTGTCCACTGTAAAATCTAGATTTTAAAGCAAAACCAGTTGAGAACCACTGGCCTGTAAGGTGATGTTGTAGATGTTTGCTGCTGTTCACTGTATTTGTCTCTCATCTCTCAGCGTCTGGGCGAGTTAGTGCTGGGCTTCCTGGAGAGAGACCTCCAGCCGTCCTGTCAGCTGGCCTGCTTGGAAACCATCCGCATCCTGTCCCGTGACAAGAAGAGCCTGGCTCCCTTTGCCACCCGCCACGCCATGCAGATCCTGATCCGGCATGCCGGCCTTGGTCAGGGTGAGGGCATCACGCCTGAAATCCCGGACCTGGAAGTGATTGTGGAGGCCCTGAAGTGCTTGTGCAACATCGTGTTCAACAGCGAGGCGGCTCAGGAGGCGGGGGCAGAACTCCAGCTGATTGCGGGATTGGCCGAAAGGCTGAAACAGTGCCGTGAGCCGCAGTGGAACCACGACGTGCGATTCTTTGACCTGCGTCTAACATTTCTGATCACTGCCCTGCGCGTGGATGTAAGAGCCCAGTTGGCACGTGAGCTCCGGGGTGTTAGTCTGCTGTCGGAAGCTCTGGATGCCACGCTCGGCCTCTGCTGGCCCGACACATATGAGGTGGCACGTGCGGGCTTCGACGGCTGCTCGGAACTGCCCCCGCTGGGGAGGCAGGAGACGGAGCGAGCCATGGAGATCCTGAAGATCCTCTTTAACGTCACCTTTGATTCTAGCCGCCGCGGGGTGGATGAGGTGAGACTGTGCCACCACATTTAAAGGATTAGTTCACTTCCAGAATAAAAATTTCCTGATCACCCCCATGTCATCCAAGATGTTCATGTCTTTCTTTTCTCATGCGAAAAGAAATTAAGGTTTTTGAAGAAAACATTCCAGGATTTTTCTCCATATAGTGGACTTCATTGGGAGCCAACAGGTTGAAGGTCCAAATTGCAGTTTTAATGCAGCTTCAAAGGGCTCTACATGATTCCAGCCAATGAAAAAGGGTTTTATCTAGCGAAACGATCTGTCATTTTCAAAAAAAAAAATGTATATACTTTTTAATCACAAATGCTGATCTTGTAGTAGCAGAAGTACCAACCCAGTGTTTACAAAGCAAACGTGCAAAGAAAGTCAAACTCCCCTTACCAAAAAAGGTAAAACAGTGCTGCCAGATGATTTTGAAGTTGCAGAAAATGAGATGGATTTTTTCGCTCTACCCTACCTTTTTTCAACTCGTTGTCTCCCATTGAAGTCCACTATATGGAGAAAAATCCTGCAATGTCCTCAGAAACCTTCATTTCATTTCGACTGAAGAAAGAAAGACATAAACATCTTGGATGACATGGGAGTGAGTAAATTATCAGCAAATTTTTATTCTGGAAGTGAACTAATCCTTTAATTGTGTCATGCAATATTTTATAGTCAAACAGTGCTGCTGTTTCCTGAATTTTAGTCCCCTGATTATATGCAGGAATACAATTTTTGGCTAAGTTCAATTGGTGAACCTCATGAAAACTGTAAAGAACATTTTCTGCCATATTATATCCCCAGATAGATAGATAGATTGATTGATTGATTGATTGATTGAATGAATGAATGAACGAATGAATGAATGATTGATTGATTGATTTGATAGACTGATAGATTGATAGATAGATAGATTGATAGATAGATGATAGATAGATAGATAGATAGATAGATAGATGATTGATTGATTGATTGATAGAACGATAGATAGATTGATTGATTAATTTGATAGATGATAGATTGATAGATAGATAGATAGATAGATAGATAGATAGATAGATAGAGCTTTAGAACGATGGATGGATAGATGGAATGATAGAGCGATAGAACGATGGAATGATAGAGTGATAGAATGATAGATAGATTGATAGAACGATAGATAGAGCATTAGAACGATGAATAGATAGATGGAATGATGGGTAGATGTGTAGAGAGATAGAGAGATAGATAGAACGATGGATAGATAGAACGGCAGATTAATAGAATGATAGATGGATAGAATGATAGATAGAGCGATAGAATGATATAGATAACAATAGATAGAATGATGAATAGAACGAAGGATAGATAGATACACAGATAGATAGATAGATAGATGGATAGAACGATGAATAGATAGAGTGATAGAGCGATAGATGGGTAGATAGATATAACAATAGATAGAATGATGGATAAAATGATGGAATGATAGAACGGTAGATAGAACGATAAATAGATAGAACGATAAATGATAGATAGAACGATAGATGGATAGATGGATAGATAGATAGATAGAAAACATATTAGCCAATATTGATATTTAGTGATTGTGCCTTCCTTTCTGCAGGATAAATGTGTTATTTTATGTTGTCTGCCTCTTAATATTGTGATAAGAAAACAAGCTATTTTTAATTTTCTAATTTTCTCCTAATCCCACAAAGGCGTGTCGATTTCATTCTCACATCTTGCTGTATAAGCATTACACACCCGCAGCAATTAGATCTGTTCTCTCAGTGTAAATAACAGTGTTTAATTAGTGATGCAGATCTAATGTGGTTTCATGGGACTTGCGTTGTCTGGTGTGTGTGTGTGTGTGTGTGTGTGTGTGTGTGTGTGCTGTAGGAGGAAGCAGCCACTTACAGACACCTGGGTGCCATTCTGAGACACTGCATCATGAGCATCTCAGAGGGAGAGGAGCGCACAGAGGAGATGCACAGGTGCGCACACACAGCAGGGCAAAAATGTAGATGCAGAGAGGCTTATGGAAGAAAGGATACAGTTTCTCAATAATGCATTATATTGCAACTGAATCATGTAAAGTTGTTTGAGACTGACACACTGGCACAGATTCTCACCCTGTGTCTTGATCTGATTTATAGACTTTGGTAACAAATTAGAGCAGCTCCACAGGGAGCTCAGTCCTAATTAATTAGTCGATTTGTAAAAGGCAAGCGAATTTGATGTGAATTTGTTTTACAGCCACACGGTCAACCTTCTCGGGAACCTGCCACTTCCGTGTCTCGACGTCTTGCTGATGCCTAAAGTGCAGCAGGGCTCTATCGAGTACATGGGCGTCAACATGGATGCCGTCAAGGTGCTGCTAGAGTTTATGGAGAAAAGACTTGACCGGGTGAGCAACCCAATACTTCTTTACATCCTTTAAAGGGGACATCAGATGCCCATTTTCCACAAGTTGGTATGATTGTTTAGGGTCTTTGTGAAATGTCTGCAACATAATTTGGTTAAAATTCTTCAATGGTCGTGTAAAACAACACCCTTTTTACCTTGTCAAAAAGAGATCTTTTCACAGCGAGCTGTTTCGGTGCATGGCTCTTTAAATGATAATGAGCTACTGCTCACTCCATCCGTCTCTTATGTTTCTTGTGTATTTGGTGATGCACAGCCATCAAAAACAAAACAAATCCACTGCGTTTTCCAGTGTTGCCATGTCTGCAGGTTGAAGTGACCCCAATAACATCATATTTAGCCCCTGAAATGCGAATTTACCAGGGGAACCCCTGACAAAAAACGTGTATTTTATCCCCCGGTGCTTTTTTTTTAATGGGGTCTCCCCTCGAAATGCGATTGGGCTAGTTTAGGGCTAGTTTTGAGTAGCAGTTGGGCAGGTTTTGTTACGAAAAACTGGCAACCCTGGCGTTCTCAGTGGCTCTCATGTCGGGAGAAAATGAAGACTCCTATGTTCACTTCTACATCCAACTACAAAACACCTGCATTACTTATGAGACATTGTTGTAGCACAGAGAAAATGGTGGAGGGAGGAAATATGCTAATATGGGACAGTCCATCAGCGGCCACAACGGCTTAAAAATTGAGACTGTTTAGTTTTTTGGGAAAAATTAAAAAGGCTAAAAGACATTAAAAGCAGGTTGATATTCATCACCAGACATGATAATAATATGGCAGTAATAAGAACATTCACATTTCTTCCAGTGGTGGGTAGCCCCGCCCACAGTCAAATCTCATTGGTCCAAAATCACACTTATTTATATAAAATAAGTGTAATTTTGAACCAATGAGATTCTTTTTTGTTTGTCTGTACAAATAGCTCTCTATAAAAAAATTATAATATATAATTAAGTCAAACTTTATCCACATATAGTACACTCATGTAAAGCGAGTTGTACTGTATCTAAACTATACATAATCTAAACTGCTTCATTATGTCTTGTTTATATCATTGCTCTAATCTGCTACAGTTAAGGTCAAAAGTTTGCATCCCCCCTTTCAGAATCTTTAAAAATGTGAATTATTTTCCCAAAATAAGAGGGATCATACAAAATGCATGTTATTGTTTATTTAGCACTGAATAAGATTTTACATAAAAGATTTTACATTGTACATGTACATGTAGTCCACAAGAGAAAATAGTAGTTGAATTTATAAAAATGACCTCGCTCAAAAGTTCACATACACTTGATTCTTAATACTGTGTTGTTACCTGAATGATCCACAGCTGTGTTTTTTTGTTTATAGTTGTTCATAAGACCCTTTTTTTTATCCTGAACAGTTAAACTGCCCGCTGTTCTTCAGAAAAATCCTTCAGGTCCCACAGATTCTTTGGTTTTCCAGCATTTTCGTGTATTTGAACTCTTTTCAACGATGACTGTATGATTTTTAGATCTCCAGAAGGAAAAATAATGCATTAAGAAAATGCATTGAAAAGATGGATCTCAAAATCATACAGGTATTGTTGGAAAGGGTTTAAATACACAACACTGCTGGAAAAGAATTTGTGGGACCTGATGGATCTTTCTGAAGAACAGCAGGAAGTTGAACTGTTCAGGACAAACAAGGGACTCATGAACAACTATCACTAAACAAAAAACACAGCTGTGGATCATTCAGGTAACAACACAGTATTAAGCATGAAGAGGATGTAAACTTTTGAACCGGGTCATTTTTATACATTCAACTATTATTTTCTCTCGTGGACTATATGTAAACACCTTTTATGTGAAATATCTTATTCAGGTCAGTAATAACATACAATAAACAATAACATACATTTTGTATGATCCCGTTTAATGATTCTGAAAGGGTGATGCAGACTTTTGACCTCAACTGTAAATGTGACATGAAGATATCAAGATATTAAAAACGCTGACTATGATTTTCTGTAAATCTTCTTTGAAACAATGTGCATTGTAAAAAGCACTATACAAATAAAATTGGACTTGAATTTTGCTGTGTTGTACCTGGTTAGGTTGAGGTGAAACACCTGCAGTGAAGTTATTTTTTGTTCTTTTTTTTCTGGGAGCTGCTCTGCACCTGTTTGTGCTGGCTGTGTTGTTATTGTTTTTGTGCTGGGTGCGATGGGAACGCTTTGAGGGATTTTTACACTGGGACACAGCTGGAGCTCCAAAGTACAACAATTTAACTGCTCACCGTCTCCACCTGTTGATGTTGTATTTCCAGGGAAACAAGCTGAAGGAAACCCTGCTGCCCTCGTTAAATCTGCTAACGGAGAGCGCTCGCATTCACAGAGAGACCAGAAAGTTTTTACGAATGAAGGTGAGATTGGATATAAACTTGATTGTGAAGTTGAGGGATGTTATCTTTTTGGTAATGAAAGTGTACGTTTGTGTCTACGCAGGTACTTCCACCATTACGAGACGTCAAAAACAGACCTGAGGTCGGGAACGCTTTACGAAACAAACTAGTGCGTCTAATGACACACATAGACACGGATGTCAAGCACTGTGCGGCTGAGTTCCTGTTTGTTCTGTGCAAGGAGAGTGGTAGGTGACATTACAAAATCATTGTAAAAAAAATCAGATTAAATGCAGCAAAAACAGTGAATCTAATCATCATTCAGGCACAACTTTGCTTCAAGAATAAGCCACACTGCTGACGTGATCTAATCGCTAGCACACCCTGAGCACATATGAGTTATTCCTCTTATCGGCAAGACATATTGTCATAATTTTTCATATCGGGCCGATGCTGATATTTACATTTACAGCCATTATCGGCCAATTTCGATATTGGTCCGATAATGTTGTGCATCCCTAATTTCTTTGATAGATTTCTTTACTAAAGCTTGGAAAATACAAACTATGAATTAAAGGGGACACACGGGTTATTAAGCAACCCAAATAACGTGATATTTAGCTTCTGAAATGCAAATTTTAAAAGGGGAACTCCACAAAAAAACATATATTTAACCCTCGGAATGCAATTTTTACTGGGTGAGCCCCTCCAAAATGCAATTGGGCTAGTTTTGGGCTAGGGCTTTGAGTAGCATTTGGGCAACCCTGAAATATGTAGTGGAAACCCCATGAAAAATTTATGTTATATTACGTTTATATACGTTTTATACATATTTTGGACAGTGGGGGGGGTACCATTATTTCAATAATGTAAAATGGTTGCACTCTGTGAGCTACTGGCGCTGCCTGTTGCTGTTTTCACCCCAAAACAACTTGTAAAATAAAACACAATTACCACAGCTACTGAGAGAACTTACAGGTGGCGATGGATATAAGCGTAAACTTAAACCAAATGCCATACCATCAAATTTTCCCCACAAGGAGTCTATACACCCATGGATAACGAGTGAAATCTGCACAGAGAAATTACAGCATCATGACAAGCGTCTGCATGTTTACATCCTGCCAGGATGGCATCTAGCGTTTCTTGTCTCTGCCGTTTGTAAGCTCTTTCAGTAGCTGTGGTCTGCTAAAAGCCTTAAAAGCATCAGGGCTAAAGTGAAGAGAACAAAGACGCTGGTTTTTAGGAAGTTTTATTTGTCCATAGGCATCTTCCAATTAATTTCTCCACTTCTTATTACTAGGACAAGCAGTGAAGAGTTACACCGCTTCTCGTTACCCTCCGACTGAAAATTACAACCAAAAGCCGCACATGTGGCGTCGTATCAGTATTTTATTTTCTGAGTTGTGTATTCCGAGTTGTCTTGCAGTAGCTCAACCATTGACGTAATCAAAATAATGGCGCTCCCTCCATAGTCCAAAATATGTACAATGTGGATTTTTTTTAAATAACGTAAACCTTTCATAGGTTTTCTGTTACATATTTCAGTACAAGACATTATTTACATTATATTGAGCTCGCTTTTGAACAGTAATGTATATATGAATTTAGACAAAATAATCTTTTATAACAATCGATTATTTTCCGTCTATTAGTTTCCAGGTTTATCAAGTATACAGGTTATGGTAATGCAGCAGGGCTGCTGGCCGCTCGGGGACTGATGAGAGGCGGCCGAGACCCTGGACATTACTCAGAAGACGAGGACAGCGATACCGAGGAGTACAGAGAGGCAAAACCTCAGTACGTCATTATCAGAAACCACAAAAGCCATCTGTAAGTTACAAAAAAAAAATTAATATTTGATTTTTTTGTATTGTACAGCATCAATCCAGTGACCGGCCGTGTGGAAGAGGAGCAGCCCAACCCTATGGAGGGAATGACTGAAGAACAAAAAGAATATGAAGCTATGAAACTGGTCAATATGTTCGATAAACTCTCCAGGTAATAAATCAACTACAGGAAGCCCAAAATGTACTGTTACTGTTGATTCAAAATAGTATGACGTCAACTAAGTAACAGCAAACATGGTTTTCTTTCAGGGAGCAGGTGATCCAGCCAATGAAGATCGGAGCTGATGGTAAAATGACTTCATTGGAGCCACATGAGCTTCAATATTTAGCCAGCCAACAGTTCGGAGAATCCAATAATTCTGACAGCGACAGTGACACAAATTAATTCTCCTGACTGAGTTTTGAGTCTTTTAACAGGACGGATAGGGTTGCTTATTTAATTTGAATAAAAAAAAACAAACGTTTATGGTAAATCATATAAAAGAATTGAATTGTTTGACGCATTAAGATTCAAATGCTTTGTTTTTACTCCAAAGGAAGACACCTGGTGAATGTTATTTCGTTTCATTTGAGGTTTATTGTGTTGGCCTGTCGTTAGGTAATATTTTCTGTACAGAGACAATGAAAACACGGTTTGGTTGCACAGCACTAGTTTATTAATATAGCAGGATTTGTTTACTGGAACTCCAAGTTATTATACATAACAGATTTTAATTTATATTGAGAATGTGGTCTGAGAACAAAACAAATGTGACACTGAGTGATGACAGGGACAAACGTCTTGGTATTTATTTATTTATTAATTCGATTTTAGGATGAGCTGAGTTGAGCTGAGCGGAAAAATTTAAGCTAAAATAAATATATAGTTTATGAGATGTGATATTTTATGCGGAACGACAAGAGTTTAGCATTTTTTGGTTTTACCCAGGAGCATATAAAGCCTCCTGTGATCACGTTTTCCTCTGTTCTGTGTGGTAAAGGATGAATTGCTGTACAGTATATTGTTATTGGTGGCCCGTGTAGTTATGTGTGAAAGACTGAAGGGAACGTTGTATCATTTGTATCACATTGTGTTTAAAGAAATTTATTGTGAGATGATAATAAAAGACCTGAATTTGTCATTGTCTCTCATTTGAGATGTTTATACACCTACCTTTTGTTAATACAACTTTATGTTCACAAGTTCAATTAGTCACAAGTTCCATTTAACTCTATTGGTAACAGTGGAACTTGTGACCATAGTTGCTTTTGGAAAACACATTTCTGGTCTGAGTACTTCAGGAACTGCTGATCTGTTGGGATTTTCAAGCACAAACATCTCTAGGGTTTACAAACAATGGTCTGAGAAAGAGAAAATATTCAGTGAGCGGCAGTTCTGTGGGCGAAAATGCCTTGTTGATTCCAGAGGTCAGAGGAGAATGGCCAGACTGATTTGAGCTAACAGAACAACAACTAACTCAAATAACCACTTATATAAACCAATATGCTGTACGTGTATCTCTGAATGCACAACACATCAAACCTATAAGTAGATGAGCTACAACTGAAGAACACCACTCCTGTCAGCTAAGAGCAAAATGAGGTTACAGTTCACACGTTTACTAAAATTGGACAATAAAAAGTTGCCTGGTCTGATAAGTCTATATTTTCTGTATAGATTTAATATACTATGACCACAAAAAAGACAAAGAAAGTGAAAACTGATACTTTTACTAACATGCATTCATCCTTAGAATGAATACGCCTTCTAAAGAACCACTTAAAAGCTAGTAAAGGAGAGACGTTATGGAGGGTTTGCACTTACATCACAAATTGGTCAATTATTTGGATGCGCTGCCATACTGGCGATACTTGGATGTAAACAACAGCATGGATTGCATGGTTAATGTACTACTGAATACATTGTTCTGCTAGTTTATGCTGTCTAAACCATGGAAAAAATGTGTGGAAGCTGCTAAATCATACAGAGAATGACTTAGTAAGCAGGAAAGGACGCAATAGCGTTAAAAGTTAAAAGGTGGTAAAGATATGTATGATATTTTTAGGTGCGTATGTAAGATATTAGCCTAACATTTTACCTACTTGACTGGAAATGATAAGAACAAACACAAATGTTGTTAAGATTCTTGCCCTGGAAATCCTGGTTCAGTTTGGTCAACCACAAACACCTTTTGTTCCTCAGACAGTTTTTGCACTTTTCTCCTTAATTTGTTAGAACTTTTGGCAGTCCCAAAGTTTTTCCTGGTCTGACTGATTAGTACAGCCCAAAACATGACAATAATTGATCATTTTCAGCAGTGATAATTAGCAAAATATGTGAGTTTTGTTTAGCTCAGTGGCATTGTTTACATTCAGTGCTGCCAATATGGCCGATTTATGTTCCGTTGTGAAAACACTCCATAGCTGCTGTTTAATGTCATGTCACAGAAGAGAAGAAATCATTGAAAAAAGTTATTTTTCTATAATTTGTGTACAAAAAATAATTTCTCGTCCCGCACCTGTAAAATTAAGGTTGAACCACTGCTGTCACATGGACTATTTTAACGATGTCCATCCCTTTCAGAAAGAGGGTCAGAAAGCACTTGTTTTTTATCAGAAATATCTTCCAAAGATAAACGAAAGTCTTAGGGCTTAGGAACGACTGACTAAGGGTGATGACAGAATTTTTCAATTTTGTTTTAACTATTTCTATAAGCAAAAATAAATGAATATGTCGGGTTAATAATGGATTGAGATCAGAAAATATGAAAAGCTATATTCCTTTTGGGCGGGTCTTGAGTTAGCGTTGAGCTGGTAGTATTTTGTTCTTAACTCCCAATAGTATGTTCCTGCACAACCGGAGGCTGCAGTTTCAGGACCGCACTTCTAGGACCGCACTTCTAAGACCCTATTTTTTGTGACAGCGCCATCTAGAGGAGACCTGATTCAAGCATAAAACAAAAACTATTCATTTTTTATCTTTCTATCTTATTTTTAATGTAAGACCTGGTGTGAACCAGTGGCGATTTCTTTAAGACTGCAAGGGAAGCTCAGCTTCCCCTATAATGTCACAAAATTAATGGTCAAATTATGTACTATTGTATTAACATTTTATTGACTAAAAATGCGTTAGAAAACGTTCATCTCAAAGACAAGTTCGTTCAGAATCAGTTAGATATAGCAGGTCGGCTGACTTGATTTTCTTCTCATACATTCCCGTAGCGTCACAGTGCATTTCCCCGTTGAAGCCCAGCGTCCATTGACTTCAATGCGGCTGCTTTGAACGTTTTTTTTCAGTGCTTTGAAACTAGACGGTCATTGGATAAACGCTGCGATTATGTCCCGCCCACGGACGCTCAGCGTCTCTGGGGGTGAATGAGGAGCAAATGAGGAGTGGGCTGGCCTGGACTCCGAGCTTCTGCGTGATGATTGGAGGGTCTGTCGAAAGATTGCATCTCCTTTTGACTGACAGCGATTTTGTACTATAAGGAATCGCTGAAGCTATTCGCGCTCAGTCCCATCGCGGATTTCTCAAGTTCAGTCGAAATAAAAACTGCTGCAACCTATTTCTTTATATTTGCTTGGCGAAATTGCTTGATTTTCATCATACATTTCACACAATTATACACCACATTCCTTGTTTCACTTTTACAGAGTTTAATATTTTTTTTAGATCGTTCATTCATTCATTCATGTTAATATTTAATGTAGTAATCAATATATATATATAGATTACTACATTAAATATTAACATGGAGGATGACTATAAATTAATATAAATATATATATATATATATATATAGTAATCTTGAAAAATTTTAACATAACATAATGAAACCTTATATTTCTATTAAAATACTTTATAAATAAATAAATAAATAAATCTCCATAATAACCTTATTTAAATTGCAAAATATTTATACTATATAGTAGCATCTGACTAAAAGAAAAAATACATCATATTTTGCATAATAAAACTAAAGCTTTTTTTTTTTACGATTGTTTGCATTGTGACTTACTTATGACAATAAGGCACATTCTTGTGAATAAATAAATAGACAATTTTATGATGTAGGCCGAAAATGAGCTTCCCCTATTTGACAGACCAGTAGCCGCCACTGGTGTGAACTTGTGTTCGAGGCGGTGTCAGCAATCTCCATTTAGCCTATTTAGCTGTGCAAAACAGTTCATTGTTCTGCTGAATGTTATAAACTAGCATTTGTATTCAAATTATCTTACATTTATTAATGTACCGATAAACACACTAATTTGTAGCGCAATTGTTTTACCGTTTACTGCACTTTATGCGTGTCACATATCAGACGTGAATGGCTGTGCTGCAGCTAATGAACTGAAGTCTCGCAAAGATACAAATCTTTCTTTACAAGAAAACTGAATTTAAAACCAGAATATATGTAGAATATATTGAAATAAATTAGGTTAAATATTTCATTCGGTTTTCCAATTTTAAGCGTATGTTAAGGGTTAGGAGTTGGTTAGGACAATAATTAAGTGTATACAATTAACCAACTATATATTTCCTTAAAATATAATAACATACACAATAGCAAGCGCTATTAAAATAATAAATACATAAATACAATAAATAAATAAAATAATACAACAAAAAAAACTATAGGGTCCTAGAAATGCGGTCCTGAAACTGCAACCTCCGGTTGTGCAGGAATACCCTTCTCTCTTAACTAGGCAGCCCTGCCTCCTCTCCACTATGTGGCGTCAGCGTGCTGTTCTGCTCAGCATCCATTCAATTTATTGGTGTAGATTAATTCGTGACAGCAGCGAGAGCTTTTTTCTTCTCCCTCAAACACTCAAACATCTACATTCAAGATGAAAGATGTCATCGGATACCTCAAACAACAGCAAAGCAAGAGTCCGACGCCTGAGATGGCCTCGGAGTGGCACTCACTGGAGGATCTGTACAACAGAAAGTATGCATGATGTGTGTTCAGTGTGTGAATGTGGGCTAGCTGAGTCATTTAGCATGCTAAGCTAAAGGCGACTTGTTTTTATTATACAAATTCATATAATATACTTGGTCAACTTGGAGTGTGTTAAAAGACTGTGCTCGTACTTTATTTGCGTATTGGTTTTATATTTGTTGTTGCAGTTATTGTAAAATGAGCTCCAGCGTGTTTATGCGGCTAGCAAGTCATTGCTGAAGTGAGATGTCTGTACTAGTGTTGTTGTTTTTAGGTGTTACATGTGATATCAGAAGTATTGAGGGTTTACAAAGTAATGTAGTAAACATTTTCTTAATGTAATACACTGCTTTAAATCAGGCTTTAGTCATTTAAACGTTTTAAAACTATCAAATTAGTCTTTGAACTACTTGACTGTCTGTCTTAAAATATTAGCCCATAGATAGATAAATAGAAAAGTAAATACATAGATGGAGCAGATTCATTATAGTTATATATTTCTTTCTCTTTTGACAGATTGTGGCATCAGTTGACCCTGAAGTTGACAGTCTTTGTACAGGACCCCTATTTCTCCAAAGGGGACGGTCTCATTCAGGTACAGTATGAGATCAGAATTCATTTTGCATTTCAGAAATGTGATGTGAAACCTTGTAAAAGTCTTTATTTGTTTTCCTCAGCTCTATGAAAACTTCATCAGTGATTTTGAACACAGGTAAGAGGCATTTCGGATGACATTTACCCATGCAAAAAAAGCGCACTTTTGAAGCATTGCCATGTCCAGATATTATAAGCAGTGCTTATTAAGCATCTTTGATCTTGGCTCATAAAGCAATCTAGTTTAAAGAGTTTTTAAAGAGTTGTGATGTTTTGGTTTGTCTAATTTCCAAAAAAAAGTGTTTGAATTATAATGGGCTTGTTTTTATATTAGCAAGATCTGGCAACCCTGTACTTTCTCACGCCGTGCATACAGAAAAGAGACAATTCTGATATGCTTTTAAATGCCGATGTGATGCTCCTGTACTTCTGAAAAACTATTAATTGAATTTGAAAATTAATTTATCTTTTTCTTCACAGAATCAACCCATTGTCCTTAGTAGAAATCATCCTTCATGTTGCGAGACAAATGCCAGGTACAGCTTTGTTTTTTGTTTTTTTTTTGTTTTGTTTTTTCTTTTCACAAAGCCTGTAGTGAACAAAAAAAATGGCAACTTTATGTTGTAATGTTAATAACGGCTCTTGTTTTTCAACAGATCCAAATACAGCCATCACTTTTCTTGAGAAAACAAGGGAGAAGGTAACAAGTTGTTCTCCTGTATTCAAATTTATGTCACCTGACGTTGAAATAATTGTTTGTCGTTTTATTCATTCAGGTCAAAGCCAGTGAAGAGGCCGTCATCCTCTGCAAAACCTCAATTGGCAGCCTCAAGCTCGACATCAATGACCTTCCAGCGACAAAGGTCATTTATTTGCATACTATTCTGTTCTTAGGTTGTAGTCACGTTAATCACTGCATAGCAAATTCTCATGAATGAAGTCCAGTCATTTCAATAGGATTCTACATGATCAAAATATGAAATGTCACCCAAATTTTGCTAAAGATATTTGAGATTGTAATTCATGTATTCCTATGTGTAATCAATTTGCAGAAATTAATAGAGGAAGTGGAAGAGATGCTGAACAATCTCCCCGGTGTGACGTCAGTGCACGGACGGTTTTACGATCTGTCGAGCAAATATTACCGTATCATCGGGAACCACGCTTTGTACTACAAGGATGCCCTGCGGTACTTGGGATGTGTGGAAGCAAAAGACTTGCCAGGTAAATATTCTGACTGCTAGGTGATGTTTACTTTAGACAACATACATGGGAAAACAGCGCCATCTAGTGTTGGCTCTACAAAAATCAGTTGTATATGAATAATTTCAGGTGAAATTTTGAAAAAAAGCTGATGTTGTGGTTTAATGCTCACTTTATCCCTCGACAGAAGCAGAGCAGCAAGAAAGAGCTTTCACATTAGGCCTGGCCGGCCTGCTTGGAGAGGGAGTGTACAACTTTGGAGAACTGGTAAGTGCCTGTTGTACCTGTGTGATTTATTTACTGTTATAGTTTCATTTTGAAGTTAATTTCTCTGCTATGTCTCCTTCATTGGCAACTGCTTGTCCTGATAGATTTGTGTGCGCTAACAACATTATTGTGATGTTTACAGCTGATGCACCCAGTTCTGGAGTCGCTGAGAAACACAGATAAACAGTGGCTGATTGACACACTCTATGCATTTAATGCAGGCAATGTTGAGAAATTCCAAGCTTTGAAGACCGCGTGGGGTCAACAGGTAAGCAAATGAGTTATTAAAGGATTAGTTCATTCCTGAATTTAAATTACACACCCCCATGTCATCCAAGATGTTTATGTCTTTCTTTGTTGAAATGAAGGTTTTTGAGGAAAACATTCCAGGGTTTTTCTCCATATAGTGGACTTCAATGGGGATCAACGAGTTGAATGTCCAAATTGCAGTTTCAAAGTAGCTTCAAAGGGCTCTACATGATCCCAGATGAGGAATAAGGGTCTTATCTAGCACAACAATTGGTCATTTTCTAAAAAAATATATACAAATTGATATACTTGTTAACCACAAATGCTCATCTTGCACTAGCTCTGCGATTTGCATCTGCGACTTCATGCATTATGTAATCACATTGGAAAGTTCACACATGGTTAGTTCTTTATCTGTGTACTTCAGTTCAAATAGGTAGGGTAGGTAACTATAAATAGGGTAAATAGGTAACTCAATTTTACTTTGCGTACGTCACGCATGACCTTTCTAACTTGATTACATAATGTGTGAAGTCATGGACGCAGAGTTTGTGCAAGATGAGCATTTGTGGTGAAAAAGTATCTAAATTTTTATTTCTTTATTTTTTTTATTTTTTATTTTTTTAGAAAATGACATTGTTTTGCTTGATAAGACCCTTATTCCTTGGCAGGGATTGTGTAGAGTCCTTTGAAGCTGCTTTGAAACTGCAGTTTGGACTTTCAATCCGCTGATCCTCATTGAAGTCTAGTAAATGGAGAAAAATTCTGGAATGTTTTCCTCAAAAATCGACTGAAGTAAGAAACAGAAGAACATGACATGGGAGTGAGTAAATTGTCAGGAAATTTATATCTGGCAAATAAAACTCCAAGTGTTTTTCAAATTCAATATTTGTTACTATGCAAATCTGCATGAATTTTTGTTTTTCTCTCCTCAAAGCCTGATCTTGCAGCTCAAGAGGCCAAACTCATGCAGAAGATCCAGTTACTCTGTGTTATGGAGGTATAAATGCTATTTATTAAAGATGTAATAAGCTGGTAATAGACTCCAAATCTATATGTTGGTTTTTTTTGTTAAGTAAATAATAATATGCTAACTAAGGTTACACAGGAAGAGTCATTGTTGTGTCACAAAACTAAAACAGTTAATGATTGATTGTCTTCATAGATGACTTTCACACGGCCAGCCAATCACAGGCAGCTGACGTTCCAGGAAATTGCACAGAGTGCAAAAATCCAAGTGAATGAGGTTTGTTCTTTCATTCTTGAAACAGAATAAAATGGTTTAAAAATAAATAAATAAAACAAATGTATTATTCATTTATTAATATATGAGCAGACAGCATTAAATAGTTTACTAATAAATTATATTTATATTATAGTTAATAAAAATAACTGTGATTTATTAATATACACTACCAGTCAAAAGTTTTTGAACAGTAAGATTTGTAATGTTTTAAAGAAGTCTCTTTTGCTCACCAAGCCTGCATTTGTTTGATCCCAAATACAGCAAAATCATTAAAACTGTGAAATATTTTTACTGTTTAAAATAACTGTTTGAATTTTTTAAAATGTCATTTATTCCTGTGATTTCAAAGCTGCATTTTCAGCATCATTACTCCAGTCTTAAGTGTCACATGATCCTTCCGAAATCATTCTAATATGATGATTTGCTGTTCAAGAAACATTTATTATTTTTATAAATATTTAAAACAGTTTTTCAGGATTCTTTGATGAACAATAAAAAGCTTTTGTAACATTATACACTATACCATCATATTATTTTTGAGAAAATAGTTATACAAATTAATAGAATTTTTTTTTTTTTATATACTTTTTAATCAAAAGTTACAAAAGATTTCTATTTCAGATAATTGGTGTTTTTCTGAACTTTCTATTCATAAAAGAAACCTGGGAAAATTGTACTTAGCTGTTTTCAACATCATCATCATAATAATAATAATAATAATAAATAATGTTTTTGTGAGCAGCAAATCAGAATATTATAATGATTTCTGAAGGCTCATGTGACTGGAGTAATGATACTAAAAATTTAGCTTTGAAATCACAGAAATAAATTACATTTCAAAATACATTAAATAGAAATCAGTTATTTCAAGTAGTAAAAATAATTAACATTTTTACCGTTTTTGCTGTACTTTGGATCAAATAAATGCAGTCCTGGTGAGCAGATGAGACTTTAAAAATCTTACTGTTCAAAAAACTTTTGACCAGTAGTGTATGAAAAGACAGCATTAAATATATTTAAAATAATAAATGTAATTTTTGCAATCTTTTATATTTCTTGTTTTTTATGCTGTGTCTTACAAGCTAAGATGTTTACTCTTCAAACCGTAATGAAGTGTTTTCAGTCAGCATAGAGGTGTATTTAATCCAGGACTAGACTTAATCTGTGTCTGGGATATGGTCTTATCCTTATTCTTTGCCTTAGGTGGAGCTGTTGGTGATGAAAGCTCTGTCTGTGGGACTGATTAAGGGAAGCATCGACGAGGTGGAAAAGAAAGTTCACATGACCTGGGTTCAGCCCAGAGTACTGGACGTGCAGCAGGTACGTCCAACCCAATGAACGCAGAATATACATATATATATGTTTTGTCATTGGCCAACACTAAGTGTTTTCCATCTCCACAGATTAAGGGCATGAAGGATCGTCTGGACTTCTGGTGTGGGGATGTTAAGAACATGGCCATGTTGGTGGAACACCAGGCTCAGGACATCCTCACTTAAGAAGTCGTTCACGCTTCTGTCCCATCCGAATGTTCCCTTACAATGCATTCTCCCAGAGTCTCGGTTCTTTGTGTGATACGTGTCACTATCTTCATTTTGTCATTAAAGCAACTTGTTTTCACAATCACTCTTGATTATTATTATTATTTTTTTTTTATATGCAATACAAAAGAAACAGTTGACCCAAAAATTTAAATTCTACACCTACAAAAGTTCCTTAAGATATCTTTTGTGTTCCACAGAAAAAAAATAATTACAGTTTTGGAACAACATAACGGTGAGTAAATGATGACAGGGCTTACTTTTTGGGTGGACTATCCCTGTTTCAGTCTGTTTGTTTAAAGGGTTTCTTTCTCAGCTCATCTGAACCACAATCACATGCATTTCTTATCAATATATTGATATATATAAGATGTTCATTATCGATCTGTATTGACTCTTTAGAACAGCACTGTTAAAGTGAAACTGTACATATGTTGTAGTTCGCTTCATAACATTTAGGAGCGCGTGACCTCGGTGAACTCCGAAATCTAATTTGAAACGCAGTTCCTCCAACTACTACCCTGCCCACATCCTGCGCTGAAACAATAGAGCACTGCTGTAAAAAAATTGCAAAAATCATCATACACTACTGAGAATAGACAAGATGCTTTTCCTTCTATATATAAAATCTGATCTTGTTTTAACATTTCAAATATTGAATCCGTATCACTCATCTGCACTCCACAGCAACTTCAAGGTCATCTTTATAATTTTTTAAATAATGGACCCTTTTCACATTTTTGGGGTTTAAAGAAACAAAGTCATCATAGTGGGGTAAACTTCTTTTTAGCTTCAGTTACATTAACTAGTCATCATTTAACAGCTGTAAAGCGCACGTGTTGTATGTAGAATGCAACTTAAAATAGAAAGTATTTTATTTGATACAGATCAGAGCCACCAGTTGAGGCGTTCAAGTACATTCATTTATTAAAACATTTTTAACAAGGTTAAATAGTCTTCGTAAGGAGGAATGCTCGGAGACGGATGGTTCTTATGCAGCTCCACCACCAGGACGTTTCTTGTACTCCTCCAAATTTGCCAGGACCCATCCAGAGGGCCCAAGGACGGTCGCGAACATGGTCACCATTACAAAGGTTTGCTCCTGCATTGAGAACGTAGAGACAGTCATCAGATGCTGAACTATACTTGTCTAGATTTTATTTATTTTCCCAGGCATTCAACTCAAGCTGGCTATATTTTTGGTGCCTTTTCCCTCAGAGACTATAATGCGATTTTTATCTGGGCAAAATGTAGCAGTGTAAACTATCCCAGATGGAAAATAAATTACATTTGAGGTATTTGTGCTTTGGGACATAGTAGGTAGTTTACAGCCAGTCTAAGTTGTTTTTCGCTGGTCCAGATTTATGGGAAATAAAGCAAGTCTGAGATATTTGAGTTTTGGGACATAATAGCTGGTATAAGCTGTTTTAGCTGGTCCAGGTTTCTGGAAAATCAAATTAATTTGAGGTATTTGTGCTTTGGGACATAGTAGCTGGTTTATAGGTGGTCTAAGCTGTTTTAGCTGGTCCAGGTTTAGGGAAAATCAAATTAATCTGATGTAGCAGTTGGTTTATAGTTGGTCTAAGCTGTTTTTAGCTGGTCTAAGTTTGTGGAAAATAAAATATAACCTGAGGGTATTTGTGTTCCTTAAGCTGGGTCCTAAGCTGTTTTAAAAGCTGGTCAGGTTTGTTGAAATAGACCATTTTGGTGTTGTGTTTTTTGGAGACCTGGTGGCTGGTTTATAAGCTGGTCTAAACGCTTAGCTAAGACCAGGTTTGTGGAAAATTACACTATATCTGAGGTATTTGTGTTTTGGGGACATAGGTAAGCTGGTTTATAGTAGGTCAAGCAGTTTTTAAGCTGGGTCCAGGTTTATGGGAAAATAAAAATCGTCTGGGGTTTTGTATTTTTAGGACATGGTAGCTGGTTTATAGCTGGGTCTGGTGTTTTGGTCCAGGTTCATGACTCAAAATGTGCACAGGGTATTTGTGTTTTACAACCATGGCTGAGTTTGCATAGCTGGGTCTAAGCTGTTTTTAGCTAGTCCAGGTTTGTGGAAAATTACATATATCTTAGGTATCTGTGTTTTTGGGACATAGTAGCTGGTTTATAGGTGGTCTAAGCTGTTTTAGCTGGTCCAGGTTTATTGAAATAAGATACATCTGAGGTATTTGTGTTTTGAGACACAGTAGCTGGTTTATACCTGGTCTAAGCTGTTTTTAGCTAGTCCAGGTTTATGGAAAATAAAATATCTCTGGGGTTTTTGTATTTTAGGACATAGTAGCTGGTTTATAGCTGGTCTAAGCTGTTTTTTGCTGGTCCAGGTTCATGAAAAATAAAGTACGTCTGAGGTATTTGTGTTTTGCGACACATAGCTGGTTTATAGCTGATCTAAGATGGTCCAGTTTATGGAAAAGAAAATATATCTCAGGTATGTGTTTTGGGACATAGTAGCTTGATTATAGCCGGTCTAAGTTGTTTTTAGCTGGTCCGGGTTTACTGAAAAGATAATATATCTGAGGTATTTGTGTTTTGGGACATAGTAGCTGGTTTACAGCTTGTCTAAGCTGTTTTTACCTGGTCCAGATTTATGGAAAATAAAATACGTCTGAGGTATTTGTGTTTTGGGACATATAGTAGCTGGTCTAAGCTGTTTTTTTTAGCTGGTCTAGTTTATGAAAAAGAAAATATATCTGAGGTATTTGTGTTTTGGGACAAAGTGGCTGGTTATAGCTTGTTAAGCTGTTTTTCAGCTGGTCCAGGTCTACAAGAAAGAAAATATATCTGAGGTCATCTGTTGTGTACCTGAGGAAGACCCACTGGTCGAAACGTTGTCGCAAATAAATATTTTTCTATGGAGCAGTACCAGTGTGCGGACATTACGCTTGTGTTCTTTCCTAATTTCTGTTTTTTTGTCCTGCACCTGTGCCCTGTTTTGGGTTTGGGTGTGTGCGCACTTTATTTATATTTTGGTATACGTGTTTTGAGACAGCTTGATTATAGCTGGTCTCGGCTGTTTTTAGCTGGTCCAGGTTTATAGAAAATAAAGTACATCTAAGGTAACGTTATCTGTAAATGTAAATGTTTTGGGACATAATAACTTGATTATAGTTGCTCTAAGCTGTTTTTTTAATCTCGTCCAGGCTTGTAAACCAGCATAGACCAGCAATAAACAAATGTTTAAAACATTTTAGTTTGATGACCATGAAATGAAACATAGCGACCATCTTAAACTGGATTTCCCAACACAGGGCGACTTCATTTGTCCGACAAGGTCATAAAATTGGCAGTTTTCCAGAAAGAGCACGAAGCATATTAAACACATTCATTAAAGACTCTATTTTTTTTTTTTTTTATGGCTAAGAAAATGTTGACATGACTGAAAACAGAACCACGCGCCATTTCCACACTGTACGTGAGTGCGCATAAACGATCAATGGCGTTATCGGAATTTGTCCCGTCTCACTTTTAATTATACTAGTTCTGATATTATTTATATACAGGTGTTGTTAACATACTTCAACAGTTTTATAGCTTCGCCTATTTAGGTATTAAATGTAAATGCATTTTAAATTTCACAGGCGGTCACACACTTGTGCGCGCCGTCAGTCTGGTCAAAGTGCGCAGCAAGTAGTCGCGTGAAAGTCAACTCATACTCACCGCAGCGGATAGCACATGTTTGGCTGGTTTGGCTGAAATATTAGCTTTAGGTATGATTTGATGTTTCATCACACCCCTCAGCAGGTTGAAAGAGCGGTTCAAGCCTGACATCGTCCTGTAGTTGGATATATCCAAACGCTGAAATAAATGCTCCAGTCGCGCACGGTTCTAGTGGTCTGGAAAGCGCCCCACAGGGAAAGCGAGAGCTGCAATTTCTTGTCCACCTGCCAAGTCCTATTTAAGGTCAGGGTGAGGAAAAAACAAAAAGCAATGCGTGTGTTTGCCAATCCGCTGCGCGTGTGATAAGCTCGGTCTGTTTAATTGGCTGTCCGCTCCTGTTTGCGTGAAGACGCACCAAGATGGAGAGCGTTTTTTGGTGCCTGTAGTCATATGGCTGCAACCACCCAAGAGGTCTTAAAATTTATAGGCTTCTAAAAGCCTCCATAACAGAAGCACTGAACCACAAAAATGACAAGGCACAAAATCCATTCTATTTCATGTACGCAAACTTTTTTATTCTCATTTTGTTTACGTTAATGTTACATTTCAATGTTTAATTGTATTGTACTTATATCAATGCAGTCGATTTTCTTGCTCTCATCAAATGCCTGCCTGCACTTCAAAATGTACGCAGACTTAACATATGTACTGTTGAAAGTGGAAGTGTACTTTTGAACTTGTTCAGCAAGGAACTGTTAACATTGGTTAACCACAACCACTTGTTTAGTTTCTTCTGCCTCACCAGTAATGTACCAGAAGATGGAGCTATTGATATATAAGCAATATCCCCATCATACGTTTTTTAAAGAAAAAAGTTTTTTTTATTGAGCAAGGTGGGGGTGGGGACTATTTCAAATAAATGTTGTTCTTTTGAACTTTATATTCATCAAAGAATACTGAAAAAAATATTATCACAAAAATATCTGCAGCACTGTTTTCTATGACAAAAAAACAACCCTAAGATTACAAGATTAAAGTTGTAATATGTATATAGAGAGAGAGAGAGAAAGAGAGAAAAAAAGTCAAAATTATGAGAATAATGTTTGATATTCTCGTCAAAATTGCAAGAATAAAGTCGAAATATTACGAGAATAAAGTCGAATGTTTCGAGAATAAAGTTGAAATTATGAGAATAAAATCAAAATATTTTGAAAATAAAATCAAAATATTTCGAGAATAAAATCAAAATATTTCGAGAATAAAGTCAAAATTACGAGAATAAAGTCAAAATATTTCGACAATAAAGTCAAAATTATGAGAATATAGTCTAAATATTGAGAATAAAGTTTAAATATTTAAAAAAAAAATCTAAATATTTCGAGAATAAAGTCAAAATCACGAGAATAAAATTGAACTATTTCAAAAATAAAATTGAAATTACGAGAATAAAGTCAAAATTACGAGAATAAAGTTGAAATATTTTGACAATAAAGTCAAAATTATGAGAATAAAGTCTAAATATTTTGAGAATAAAGTCAAAATTATGAGAATAAAGTCTAAATATTTTATGAATAAAGTTGAAATATTTCGAGAATAAAGTCGAAAATACAAGTATAAAGTCAAAATATTTTGAGAATAAAGTCAAAATTACGAGAATAAATTAGAATATTTTGAGAATATAGTCTACATTATGAGAATAACATCGAAAATCCAAGAATAAAGTCAAAATATTTCGACAATAAAGTCAAAATTATGAGAATATAGTCTAAATATTGAGAATAAAGTTTAAATATTTCAAAAAAAAAAATCTAAATATTTCGAGAATAAAGTCAAAATCACGAGAATAAAATTGAAATATTTCAAAAATAAAATTGAAATTACGAGAATAAAGTCAAAATTCGAGAATAAAGTTGAAATATTTTGACAATAAAGTCAAAATTACAAGAATAAAGTCTAAATATTTTGAGAATAAAGTCAAAATTCTGAGAATAAAGTCTAAATATTTTATGAATAAAGTTGAAATATTTCAAGAATAAAGTCGAAAATACAAGTATAAAGTCAAAATATTTTGAGAATAAAGTCAAAATTACGAGAATAAATTAGAATATTTTGAGAATATAGTCTACATTATGAGAATAACATCGAAAATCCAAGAATAAAGTCAAAATATTTCGACAATAAAGTCAAAATTATGAGAATATAGTCTAAATATTGAGAATAAAGTTTAAATATTTCAAAAAAAAAAATCTAAATATTTCGAGAATAAAGTCAAAATCACGAGAATAAAATTGAAATATTTCAAAAATAAAATTGAAATTACGAGAATAAAGTCAAAATTCGAGAATAAAGTTAAAATATTTTGACAATAAAGTCAAAATTACAAGAATAAAGTCTAAATATTTTGAGAATAAAGTCAAAATTCTGAGAATAAAGTCTAAATATTTTATGAATAAAGTTGAAATATTTCAAGAATAAAGTCGAAAATACAAGTATAAAGTCAAAATATTTTGAGAATAAAGTCAAAATTACGAGAATAAATTAGAATATTTTGAGAATATAGTCTACATTATGAGAATAACATCGAAAATCCAAGAATAAAGTCAAAATATTTTGAGAAAATTACAAGAATTGTAATTTGTACTCTCAAAATCTTATGACTTTAATCTCGTAATTTCGACTTTATTATTGAAATATTTAGACTTCATTCATGTAATTTTGACTTTATTTTCAAAATATTTCAGCTTTATTCTCATATTGCTCTGACTTAATTCTCATAATTTTAACTTTTTCTAATATTTTCAAAATATTAGGACTTTATTCTCGTAATCTTAGATTTATTTTTTAACATGCCACTAAAACCCTCTTATAGTTTTCAACATTGATAATAATAGGGAATGTTTATTACCGTCAAATTAGCATATTAGAATGATTTCTGAAATAATGTGGAAGCTAAAAATTCAGATTTACCATCACAGGAATAAATTACATTTTAAAATATATTAAAATAGTTCTTTGAAATAGCATTAAAATGTACAGTATTACTATTTTTACTGTATTTTTGATCAAATAAATGTAGCCTTGGTGAGCATAAGATACTTTGGTTGAAAATAAAAATAAAAGAAATCTTACGGACTCCAGACATTTGTACAGTAATTTGTTTTAACATATTGAATAAGTATTATACTCACACAGTTTTTAATCAAACTAAAATGCAAGAAAATATTTGTAATAGATTTAATGAATTTTGTGATGTTTTAATGCATTAGTTTGTAATCATAACTGTTTATTTGCATTCTGTAAGTTCACTTTCCTGTGTACACAATCAAGCAATAATTGATCATTTTAAAGTGCCTCAGCTTTACCAGAGCATATATCTTACCAGTACTTCCATACAAATACAACAACACAAACATATTCAGAATGGCTTGCTGCAAAGTTATGTGACCCTGAGAAAGTGAAACTGGCTAACAGCATGGTGACAGAGACTGAGAAATATTAACTTACTTGCTTTGCATAGCTTATAAATTAATCAGCAGTGTTAAACAGAACACATACTGTGAGAGAATATCTTCCATAGTATTTTCATTGTACACACTGAAGCACATGTGAGGCAGTGAAAGGAGCCATTGCTCTCTGAGCAGGCAACACGTCTGGCTCACATGATCTGAGCTCTCCTTTTGCAGCTGTTGGACTTTGGCTGCGATTTGGCGGTATGTAAGGTCATCTGAAGTACCTCAGCTGCCACGCATGAATTTACATTTAGATGTACATACAATGACCTCTGTTTATTAAGGAAAGTGCAAGTGTAAAGCAACTGAAACTAATGTGGATGCATTAAATAACCACATATGATACAAGTCAGCTTCAGTATGAATGTTATCTGCTAACACATCAAACCAAAGTTTGATTTATAAGTTTTATTTATAAAAAACATGACTAACAACACTATCAGAGCACATACCATCTTAACTGTTAATTCCTTTACAAAGATTTTAAAGCACTGTCTAAATAGTTTAATGTCAAAATTTAAAGAGACAGTTCAAAAATGTCTCTTCGTTCCAAACCCTTAAGACCTTCATTCATCTTCAGAACACAAATTAAGATTTTCTTGATGAAATCCGAGAGGTTTTTTTTTTTGTCCCTGTATAGACAGCAATGTAACTACACTCTAATAAATTCATTTTTTAACCCAAATGCTGGGTTCAGTCCGTTGGGTCATTTTATTGGGTTTTTTTTTAGTATTTTTACCCAGGTGCTGGGTTATATATGTTTTTTTAGCCCAAATGCTGGTTCATATTGTTGGGTTATTTTTTGATACTTTTACCCAGGTACTGGGTTATTTTTTTTTTAACCCAAATGTTGGTTCACATTGTTGCGTCATTTTATTGGGTTATTTTTAATATTTTTACCCAGGTACTGTTTTTAATTATTATTATTATTATTTTAACCCAAATGCTGGGTTCAACATGTTGAGTCATTTTATTGGGTTATTTTTTATATTTTTACCCAGGTGTTTCGGTTTTTTAACCAAATGCTGGTTCAAATTATTGGGTCATTTTATTGGGTTATTTGTAATATTTTTACCCAGGTGCTGGGTTATTTCTTTTTTTTAACCCAAATGCTGGGTTCAACTTGTTGGGTCATTTTATTGGTTATTTTTAATATTTTTACCCAGGTGCTGGGTAGTATTTCTGTAACTAAGTTGCTGGGTCATTTTTAACACTGGGTTATTTTTTTCTACCTAACCGCTGGGTTGTTGAGCCTGTCTCTGACGAAACAACCCAGCTGCTGAGTTACAGTCAGAGCGTGGGCTTTTGAGTCCTCTACAGGAGAGATCAGTTTTCACATGGACACTGATGTCACATGGACTATTTTAACAATGTCCTTACTACCTTTCTAGCCCTTAAATGTGGTAGTTGCTTTGTTGTCTATGTAGGGTCAGAAAGCTCGGATTTGATCAAAAATATCTTAATTTGTGTTCCGAAGATGAACGAAGGTCTTACGAGTTTGTAACGACATAAGGGTGAGTAATTAATGACAGAGTTTCCATTTTCGATGAACTAACCCTTTAAACAGCAGACAAAAAAATTCCCCACATATTTGACATAAATAGATTTATTTTGAATCAAACATTACAAAATATGGCACACTGTACAGACCCAGCTAATAAAAATACATTCCAAGTTTTGCTAACGTTCCCATTAAGTTATGAAAAAAATATTTCTTGGTTAAGTTAAATGTTAGAATGTATAATTTTGAAAACATTATGGGTTCTCTGAACCATCTGAAACAAGAAAGAGCTTGCAATGTTTAAAAAACAGATTAACATCCAACTAAAATGTTTCAGGAAAACTGCGCATTAACAATGTACAAATAACAATTTTGTTATGAACATTTATGTTACTGGAAGAGTGTTTGTTCAAACTTTGAGAGAACCTTGCAAGAACGTTAGCCAAAGTTCTGAGAACGTACCCTGTTAGCCAGGTTAAGCTTTCACTTCCATTAACGGATGACAAAGTTCTGCGATGTGAACCATCCTGATTGTTTTCTTGCATTCAGCGACTTCAGTTTCTGAAACCCTTCAAGAAAACACACAACAGTCAAGATTACTTAATTTATCTGTAGCATCTCCAATCACTTTGCACATTACAGAACTATTGATCCACACCTTTGAGAACTGCGTACCAGCTTTTTAACCCTGAACTTGAAATAATGTCATCAATGTCAGGAACAAACCTTCTTCCATCTGGGTTGAAAAAACAGATATTCAATACAAATATGGTGAGAAATCAAAATCTGGGTACTAATGTTAGCACGACAGTTTTTCGGGAACAACATTAACAGGCAATCGATTTGATTACTTCAACAGTATTAGGGAAGCCAGACAACACTCACGTTTTCCTTTTAGGTAAAGCATTGACTGTGGTCCCCAGTTCTTAGATAACGTAGTCTGTTCAAAAACATAAACAGTAAATAAGTATAAAGAAACAGCATAAATAATTATAATAAATAAATACTACAAAACATACCTTTTGAATGCAATGACACTCTCTCACCAGTAAAAATATCACTGTGCATGTCCATAAAATCCACATTCTTGTTATCTACAAAGAGAAAATAGATGACAAATGAGCTGTTATTCTATGCTAATGTATGCACATAAAAATACATATATGCATATTTACCATTTTTGGTGGATCAAGAATCGTTTTTGATCGGAAGATCTAAACAAATCTGAACGGTCCAGTTCTCTACTCCTCTATTTATGTCCTTCTTTAACAACAGGACCTGAGGTTCGATACAACCCCCTGCGTGAGACATCACTTGTCCTATCATGGGAACGCTCTCTATATTAACCTGCACAAAAGCCTGACGTCAAGAGCATCTGCCATAATGTAAAATCAATACGCTGAGGTTTTCCCTACAGCTGTGTCTCAAATTCTACACATCAGGAAAAACACTTGCGTTTTTCTTAACATGTCTCAACCGTGAATCCGAAATGGCTTGAATGAGTTGCTTGCATAAAGGTGGTCATATTGTCCTTTTTGTTAATTAAAGTGGGTATAAGACTGGCAGATTTTGTAGATTAGGTGGTAGGTGTTAAAAAATTAAAGAAATTTAAAAATTAAAAAAAAGCAGGATGTCAGTCAATTCATATAACACTGGCACAGAAAAAAAGTAACTGATGTATAAACACAGTGACAGCTCCATTACAGAAAAACATGAAATAATCTGCGGAAATGACTACACTGAGAACCTGACAGAAACATCCTGACACAAGAAAAAAGATCAAGTTTCAGAAAAGCAAAAAACATTCCTGAACAACCAACAGGTTAAAAAAAAAAAAAAAATTTATGAGCAAAGTTTTGTCAAAGATTTTTGCCTTTTTAAAAATCAGATATTCTTGACAAACTACAATAAATAAATAAAAATGTTCACATTTTTAAAATTATATTAATAAAAATATACAAAATGTTTTAATGCGAATGTGGAGTGGTGGGAATGAATGAAAATGTAACAAAAATAAATATAAATAAAAATTATCAAACCATTTATCTTTAAATAAATAGGACATTGACATAGAAAAAACATTAATATGCATATACATGTAATTATACATAATAATTTCTAATATCTGATATAAAACTAATATATATGATATATTTAAATATAAATAAAAAATAGACATATATTAAATATAAATCATGAGCTTGTGAATGGGTGGGAATAAATGAACATAAATCTAAAAAATAAATGAATAAAAATTTCAAACCATTTTTCTTTAAAAAAAAATATGACATTGACATAGAAAACAGAAAAAACTAAAATATATATTAATGTAATTATATATAATAATTTATAATATCTAACATAAAATACTAATATATATGACATTTACATATAAATATAAATATATTAAATATAAATCATGAGCATGTGAAGGGTTGGGAATAAATGAAAATAAATGTAAAAAATAAATCTGAATAAAAATAGCAAACCATTTATCTTTAAATAAATATGACATTGACAGAAAAAAAAACACTAATATATATATATATTAGTGTTTTTTCTATGTCTATATATATATACATATATATATATTAGTGTTTTTTCTATGTCTATATATACATATATATATATATATATATATATATATATATAAATGTAATTATATATAATAGTTTCTAAAATCTAGTATAAAACACTATATATATATATATATATATATATGATATATTTAAATATAAATAAAAATATAAATATATTAAATATAAATCATGAGCATGTGAAGGGGTGGGAATAAATCACTAATATATGTATTATTTATATAACTATAAATGCAATTATGTATAATAATATCTTATATCTAATATAAAACACTAATATATATGATATATTATATATAAAAATATAAATCTATTAAATATAAATCATGAGCATGTGAAGGGGTGAGAATGAATCAAAATAAACAATTAAATAATATTTAAATAACATTTATATTTGAAATATATGAATATAAATAACATTTTCAACTGAAATTATTTTCAAATGAAGTGCTGGGAATGAATAAATAAAAGAAATGAATGTAAAAATATATATTATAAATAATTAAACTGTAATCATTTTTAAATAGCATACCATTTCTATATTTAAATAAATAAATAAATAAATATAATACTGACAGAAAAAAGGTCACTGACGCATAAACACAGTGACGGCTCCATAACAGAAAAACAGCTGCAATCGACTTGTAATGCAGGAAAATAACTGCACTGAGAACATGACAGAACCAAGATCGAGTTCCCGAACAGAACAAAACATTCCAGAACAAACAACAGGGAACGTAGGAAAAACAAGTAAACATTGCTCCTCTTCAAATAGTTTCAGATCAAGGTTTTGTCAAAGATTTAGCTTTTTGTTTAACTAGAGAAGATATAAAATTGTCAACAAACTATAAATAAAAAAATGGCTGGAATAATTGAAATAAGAAAAAATAGTGTTTAGATAATATATCTAAATTTAAATAAAACGCTCAGTTAAAATGACATGGAAGTGAAGAGGTGGAAATTAAAGGATATATATATAATAAATAACTAAAAAAATTTAGTTATAATTAAATAACTCTAAATATCTAAAACGATATAAACTATAAATAAAAAGTCGTGAGGATTAGAATTTTTAGCGCATCTCTTTTCATCGCATTTAAAGTAAATGAAAACAAAAACACTTGTTGGTAACCAATTTAAGGCACATCTGGATCAATCACAACACTGAGCATTTGTTCCCCAGCTACTCATTGAATTGCACGCTGGTGGATTTGAACATCGATCGGACGATCTGCGTCAGGCACTGGCCGAACTCCTCCAAAATCATTCTCTCAGCGTGAGCCGAAGTGTACCCTTCCTTCTCGGCCTCTTCAGCCTGGGCGAGGAGACAGCCGCATGTGGCTTCCACTACATCGGGCGTGATGCACGCCAGAGGACTCCTATCAACAGAGACACCCTCGGTGACCAAAGGAATAACAAAACCCTACTGCTCTCATTTACTACCATTTGAAAAACAACCAACGAAGCACGACACAAGCAGTAGCCTGTAACCTCAATCTCGCTGGGCTCGTTTACAGTGAGACCATAAATGTGGGCTATCGGTTTATAGAAATCCATGTCCAATCAGTCTTCAAAGTGACACTGAAGGCCTCTTGATTCACATGATCTACTCAGGAACAACCTTGAATGACTTGGACCCTTATTTTTACGCTGAAAACATAATCGATATGACATTGCTGACGGTTCCCCTTATTGCTGTGAGTGACTCTAATTGCATATGTGCTTGCGGTGTCACACGGCCTGTGCGGAGGAACTGCAGGTGGGAGGGAAACGCCTACTAAAAGACCACATTGTGACACAATGTAGAGGAAGTGAGGTATATATATGTATACTGCAACAAGAATTTTACAAAATATTATCACCATTTAAAATAACTGTTTTCTGTTTTAATGTATTTTAAATAGTTTAATTAGATGATGGTAAAGTTGAATTTTCAGCATCATTAGTTCAGTCTTCAATGTCACATGATCCTTCAGAAATCATTTTATTTTGCTGATTTGCTGCTCAAGAAACATTTCTTATAATTATCTATGAAGAAAACTAATCTCTTTTAGCTTTTACTTGAATTTTTATATTTATTTTATATTATTTTATTTTTAAACTTTTTTGAATGCATGGTCCTTTTTTTTTTGCTTATTTTGTAATTTTTATATGGTGTATTTTAATGTTTTATCTGATTATGTAAAGTGCTTTGAGAAGTAACATTTAAAGGTGCTATAAAAAAATATTATTATTATTATTATTATTATAGAAAACAGTTGCTTGATATTTTTAAACGATGATACACTACCATTCAAAGGTTTGGGGTAAGTATGATTTAAAAAGGGAAGGAAGGAAGAAAGAAAGAAAGAAAGAAAGAAACAAAGAAACAAAGAAAGAAACAAAGAAAGAAAAAGAAGAAAAAAGTAAGAAAGAAAGAAAGAAAGAAAGA
This sequence comes from Labeo catla, assembly GCA_012976165.1. NCBI lineage: Eukaryota > Metazoa > Chordata > Actinopteri > Cypriniformes > Cyprinidae > Labeo > Labeo catla. The sequence continues at coordinate 178,473 of VONZ01000859.1, forward strand.
AAGAAAAGAAAGAAATACTGTTTTTCAACAGGGATGCATTAAAATGATCAAAAGTGACAGTAAGGACATTTATAATGCTACAAAAAAATTCAAATAAATGCTGTTCAATTAACTTTCTATACATCTAAGAATCCTGAAAGAAATTACCAAATCATATATATGTATACATAGATATATATATATATATATATATATATATATATACACACACATATACATACACATACACTACCGTTTAAATACTACCGATAAGAAAATGTTTTTTTTATTTTTTATTTAATTTTTATACATTTTATTATTATCATTTTTTATATTTTTATTTTTATCTTATTAAAAAAATTCTCTCTTACTCATAAAAGTTGCATTTATTTGATCAAAAAAACAGTAATATTATTAAATACAGAAAAATATTATTATATTACATTAAGAATATTTTTAAATAATGGTTTACTATTTTAATATACTTTAAAACATAATTTATTCCTGTGATGCAAAACTGAATTTTCAGCATCATTACTCCAGTCTTCAGTGTCACATGATCCTTTAGAAATCATTCTAATATGCTGATTAATAATCAATATTGGAAAGAGTTTTTGCTGTTTAATTTTTTTTTTTGTGGAACCTGTGATAGTTTTTTCAGGATTCTGTGATTAATAAAAAGTAAAAAAAAAGAAGAAAAAGAAAAAAACAGTGTTCATTTAAAAAATAAATCAAGTGTTGGGGTTGTTACTTTTTTTAATAAATTCATTTTTTTAGCAAGGATGTGTTAAATTAATAAAAAGTGATGTTAAAGATTTATGTTGTTAGAAAATATTTCAATTTTCAATAAATGCTGTTCTTTGTTACTTCTTATTCAGTAATGAATCCTGAAAAAAGTATCACAGGTTCCAAAAAAAAAATATTAAGCAGCAAAAGCTTTTTCCAACATTGATAATAAATAAGCATATTGTTAATAAATCAGAATGATTTCTGAAGGATCATGTGACATTAAAGACTGGAGTAATGGATGATGAAAATTAAGCTTTGCAACACATTAAATAAATTATATTTTACAGTATTTTAATATAGAAAACTCTTATTTTAAATTGTAATAATATTTCACAATATAATTTTTTTTTTCTGTAGTTTTGATCAAATCTATCTTTAAAAAACATTAAAAATCTACTAAGATACACATTCATATTTTATATAAGTAATAAAAGTATTATTGAGCTTTATTTTTTTAAATAAAATAATAAAATAATAAGTGAAGTTTGATAATAACTAATACATTTTAAAATAAAAAAATAAGCATTAAATAAAAATGCACTTATTTTATCGTGCAATTATAAAATACACTGCTACTATTTAATTTTCCTTTTTTTTTTTTCCTTTTAACATTTTAAAACCTAAAAAAATGTCAGCTTTTATTTTGGTGTGTTTCTGTCAAGTATATGCACTGTTGGTGCAGATACCAGCAGCATGTAGCCTAGATGTATGTGTTCAGCTTGAATGGATTTCTTATACAGCATTACAGTTAGTCAAGCTAACGTTAATAGCTGTCAGCCATGTCGGCACGCAAATGAGCAGTCTGAACTTATTTACCCAGCACATTTTTTTTTTGGTCATGTATGCGCACTTGCTTATGTAATTTGCTTGTTTTTGACAAGACAAGCCTACATTTCCTAGTGTTTTGATTTTAATTTTATTTAAACAAAAACAAAAGCAAACTTATTTATTATTTTACTATTTTTACATGATTACAATTATACAACGGTGTACCTGTATTACAGTATTACAATGGTGTACTACGTACCTGGTCGGGTAGTAGATGTTGGGGTCAGGCCTGTCCTGCTCGGAGCTCTTCTTCGTAGGGCTTTCCTCATAGTTTCGACAGCCCACACACTTACAGGTTGAAGTGCACATGATCTTGGCCTGTGTGGAAATGCAGTATAGAGTGGCTCCAAATAAATACACAACTGAAAATATACTACACATCAGGTCAGCTTACCTCATAACACTCGCAGTAGTTCTTCAGACATCCTGAACGCTTGCAGTTGCAGCCTTTGGTGTGACATCCCCTCACATTCCCCTGTTTCCTACTGCCAATCTTAGGCCGAAAGGCCCCTGGATTCCTGTCCAGACAGGTCTAAAGAGCAATAAAAGTGTGGAACATAGTAAGGTTGTTAGCTGCATCTAGTCAGTTTAATAAATTGGTTTATTTTGTCTGATGTGGTTGACCTTTATAGCCTCGGATCTCTCCAAGTCATGTTCAGTATTATTGAAGCAGTTTAAGCATTTGCAGTTGTTGCAGACATCTCCGTTCGCAAAACATTCACAATAACTGCCAAAGAAATTGTTTGGTTATAGCTGATTTTACATGGTTGGGACATAGCAGCTATTTTTGTATAGAAGCATCAGTCATCATGACCAAAGCAAATGAAGTTGTTGGGTAACGCAACCATGACTCAGTAGAGGTTACATCTGACCAAATGAAAGACTTACAGTTTCAGACACTGAGATTTTGTGCAGTTGCAGGGTCGCTTTGATTTTTCCCACTTCACACTAATAAACAAACAACAGTTATGCCATCATTTAAACTGTTTTACAAAAATCTCATCAATTGTCAAGAATGAAGACACTTATACCGTCTACGTCCTTTGGTCTGTCCCTCCTCCTCATCCTGTTTTACAACCTGAGTAGGGCAAAGCTCCTGGTGAAGCTACAAAAAAAAAAAAGAGATAAAATTGTAATTTATTAATTTAAAATTGATTTTAACTTCAGGTTCTTCCACAACATTTAAATTTGGATTAAGGTCCAGACTCTGCCATTCCAAAACATTAACTTGTTTAACATTGTTCTTGTTTAAACAGTCACTGTTAGAACAACTACACTGTAAAAAACAATTTGTTGAGTCAACTTAAAATAATTTGTAACCTGGCTGCCTTAAAATTTTAAATTCAGTCAACTCAAAAACAGTTTATTCAACCTGAAATATTAAGTTATACTACGTGACAACTTAGATATTTGAGTTGAATCAACTTAAAATTTTAAGGCAGCTGGGTTACTTACCATCTGTTAAGTTTAGCAAACACAAATATCTAAGTTGTAACTTAGTACAACTTAACATTTCAAGTTGACTAAACTTATTTTAGTTGACTGAACTTAAAATTTTAAGGCAGCAGGGTAACAAATTATTAAGCTGACTCAGCAAATTGTATTTTTTATTTTTTACAGTGTACCTGGCGTCACGGTCTTCCTGCATGACCCACTGTCTCTTAAGATTTGGTTCTAGGACAGAATTTTTAGAATTTGCTGGTATAATTCAGAATTTATTGTTTCATCGATGATGGCAAGCCCAGATGCTGTAGTTGCTTTAGTTGCCTAGAAGTTACTCTGGGTTCCTTTGTGACCTCACAGACTTTGATAGCTCCCTGTTCTTTAAATACAAACAAGACACTTACTGACATCTGATTATCATCCCATTGACTGAACACGCCTCTGAAAGGATAGACTCTAATTTTGCCTTTAAATTATCTGCTAATCAACTTATAAATATTTAATATCTTCTATTATTTTATTTCATTTTGTATAATAAATGTCACAATTCTAAAAATCTTAATTGTGTTTAAAATTTTCAAGGGATTTCCAGGTATTAAGACTTGTGTGGCTTAATATAACATAAATGATGTCTCTTACTAAAATATGTAGTAGAAAACCCATGAAAGATTTACTTTATTTAAAAAATTCACATTGTTTTATACATATTTTGGACTATGGGGGGCACCGTTATTTCGGCATTAATCACTTTAGCCTTGATGCCTTTGAGGCTTTTAGTAGACCACAGCTACTGAAAAGGCTTACAAACGGCAGAGACAAGAAACGCTAGATGCCATCCTGGCAGGATGTAAACATGCAAACGCTTGTCATGATGGCGCAGCCACTGAAGGAGTTTCTCAGCATGGATTTCGATCGATGTCTAGGTGCGTTTAGACTCCTTGTGGGGAAAAAAATCAGTGGTACGACATTTGGTTTAAGCCTACACTTATATCCATCACCATCTGTAAGCTCTTTCAGTAGCTGAAGTCATCGTATCAGTATTTTATTTTACGAGTTGTGTTGTGGTAAAATAGCAACAGATAGTGCCAGTAGCTCACAGAGTGCAACCATTTCAATTAACTTAACAACTTAACAAATGTACAAATGTACAAACTTAACAACTTAACAAATGTTTACTTGTCAGTGCACCACAAATCATCTTGCTTCTTAACCTTTAAATACCTCTTCTGCACATTATCATGCACAGTTATTATGTAAACTACTTGTATAGTCTGTCTTAGGTTATGTGTATGTATAGTCAATTATTTATATTATATGTATAGTTACATGTATAGGTTTAAACAATTGTTTTTAGGTCTAGTGTATGTATGTTCATATTTATGTTTATTTATGTAGCACTGTGGTCCTGCGAGACACGACATTTCATTCCACTGTATGTCCACACATGTAGCGGAATGACAATAAAGCTTGACTTGACTTGACTTGAATCAAAATAATGGCGTCCCACCATAGTCCAAAATATCTATAAAACAATGTGGATTTTTTAAATAATGTAAATCTTTCATGGGTTTTCTACTACACGTTTCAGTAAGAGACATCATTTACTTTATATTAAGCTATACAAGTCTTAATACCCAGGGTTCCCTTTAAGCAATTTTTTGGGAGAGGCAATGTATAGCAAACTCATTATGTAAGTATAGGCCTATATCTGCTATATGATACATGCTAACCATTTACTCCATGTTTTCCAAATAAATCTACCTGTGAAGCATAAGGTCCTGGCGTGAGGTTGAATGTGACACCTGCAGATGTCTTGTAGATCTGAGGCAGCTCAGTGGACACGATTTTCCCTGAATGTCCGGCATCTGATGCTGGACAGGACATTCAAATACTTCAACAGTACATTCAACTACTAAACTAGCAGTCTATATCAGAATAAAAAAAAAATCTAGCAAGTGTGTTTATTAATGTAGTAATACATTAATACTTGCCTTTAGCTTTCAAAAATGCTTGAGTTTATTTTATGCTTGAAAAATTAGTATTTATATAGATGACTAAAAGGCACAGCAACAAATAAGGTCTGTTCAACCCTAAGGAGCATGGAAAGCATAGAAAATGGCCATGAAACACTAAATTATCATGGTTTTGGCAGTAAACAACCTTACTGAGCATTACACAAAGACCTCAGGGGAAAAATAAATGATCAAAAATGCATGACATGACTTTAAATCAATTAAAAGGTCTACACATTATAATCGGTCAAGTGTATTTAAGTATAATCGTTTCACCTTCTCCAGTGAGTGAGGGGTCCTCAGTAGAGCAGCTCTGGTCAGATGGCTTTGGCAGAGACTCTGTATTGACAACCGTCATCAGAGAGTGAGGAATCTGATTGGGACTGCTTTGGTTTAGCACGATGACCTGCCCTCCACCGGTCACATCACACACAACCTGCACTGGCTGTAACATCTTAAAGAAGATGGACAGTTTCATCATTTATGGAGTGGCTATTAATTGTCCATTAATTGCGAATTCAACTGTGTTTGAGTGTGTGATAATTATACAGTTGAGGTCAGAAGTTTACATACACCTTGCAGAATCTGCAAAATGTCAATCATTTTACCAAAAAAAGAGGGATAATACAAAATGCATAATTAATTTTTTATTTAGTACTAACCTGAATAAGATATTTCACATTAAAGATGTTTACATATAGTCCACAAGATAAAATAATAGTTGAATTTCTAAAAATGACCGTTTATAAATGTATATATGCTTGATTCTTAATACTGTGTTGTTACCTGAATGATCTACAGTTATGTTTTTAATGTTTTATGTATTTAAACTTTTGAACGGAGTCATTTTTATAAATTCAATAAAATAAAGCAGGTCAGTACTAAAAAAATAACATGCATTTTGTATGATCCCTCTTTATTTTGGTAAAATGATTAACGTTTTCCAAGGTGTATGTAAACTTTTGACCTCAACTGTATATATATATATATATATATATATATGCAGGGCATTTGAGAAAGATAATACCTGACAAAAACTTGACGTCTCAGCTGGAAGTTTCTGGTCATGAGATGAGACAAGAAGAGCATGAGGCAGATCTCCCTAAAAGATTATATATGAAGAATCCATTAAGTCCCTTTAAAGCCAAGCTTCACATACATAACACAACATCTATAGACTGCACATTACATCATGATGTCTGAATCCTTGATGTGTAGAATAACCCCCTAAACTGTAAACATCTGCACCTTCAGAGCTCATACTGGTAGCAGCTCGAGAGAAATCTCCCTGTGAGAGAAAGAAATCAGCAAAGTCGTACTTATTTAATGAGTTGAAGACATGAATGAGATTTCAGATTTCACATAGTAAATACTATCAATTTGTGCACACTCACTGATGACATGCCATAATGAAAAGCCTCCTGGGATGGCCAGGAGCTGTACGGTTGGCCTATTACATGCTGATAATGGCTAGACTGAGCCAGTAAGTATTCAGGATAGGATGCTGAGCTAAAGTGTGCTACTGGAGGCAAAGGATCACATGTTAGAGGATGCAGAATCCTGTATGTGGTGTAGTCGCCCTCCCGCAGGGGTTCTTCCATCCTGGAGTATCCAGGTTCTGAATGCATCCCATGACTGATGAGGTCTGCCATTCTTGGACTTCCATGGGTGTCGTGCAAGGGAACAAGAGACCCTTCAGATGAGTCTCTTCTGTAGCTGTACTCTTGGACCTCCGACTCATTCATTCTCCTACTCTAGATGGCGCTGGAAACACACAGGAATGTAAGAGAAAAGAATGTTAATCTACAGATTATGTGTTATAAAACAGTCTTCATTTTAATGTACATTTTAGTCATTCTGTACTTTTGCCATTTTTTATTGAATGTTATACAATACCAGTCAAAAGTTTTTGAACAGTAGGGTTTTTAATAATTTTTAAAGAAGTCTCTTTATTTGATCAAAAATACAGCAAAGCAGTAAAATTGTGAAATATTTTTACTATTTAAATAACTGCTTTCTATTTGAATATATTTTAAAATGTAATTTGTTCCTGTGATCAAAGCTAAAATTTCAGCATCATTACTTCAGTCTTCAGTGTCACATGATCTTTCAGAATCATTCTAATGTGCTGATTTGTTCAAGAAACATTCATTATTATTATTATCAATATTTAAAACAGTTGAGTACACTTTTTTCGGGATTCTTTGATGAATAGAAAGATCCAAAGATCAGCATTTATCTTAAATAAAAAGCTTTTGTAATATTATACACTATACCATTCAAAAGCTTGGAGTCAGTATATATATTTTTTTGTTTGGGAAATTATAGAAACGTAACTTTTATTTAGCAAAAATGCTTCAAATTGATCAAAAGTGATGATAAAGACATTATAATATATAATATATAAAATAAAACGTATAATGTTACAAAAGATTTCTATTTCAGATAAATGCTGTTCTTCTGAACGTTCTATTCATCAAAGAAACCAGAAAAAAAAAATCTACTCAGCTGTTTTCAACATAATAATAATAATAATAAATATTTTTGAGCTGCAAATAAGAATATTATAATGATTTCTGAGGGATCGTGTGACTGGAGTAATGATGCTAAAAAATTAAGCTTTGAAATCACAGGAATAAAATAAATTTTAAAATATATTCAAATAGACAACAGTTATTTTAAATAGTACACATATTTCAGAATTATACTGTTTTTGCTGTACTTTATATCAAATAAATGCAGGCTTGGTGAGCATTAGAGACTTATTTAAAAAAAAAAAAAAAAAAAAACTATTAAAATCTTAAAATCTATTAAAACTATTAAAACTGTCTACAAACTGTTATATTTTGTTTCAATTACAGTTACTTTTATTTGAATTATTTGCAATATTTATGATTTTTAGTAATCAACACTGGTCCTGACTAATTAATGTAAAGTTATGCTGAATATACATTTTTCTAGTTATTCTCTTCAGTATACTATTCCATTGTTAATATATTCATTTTGTGTAGTGAAAAGGATATAAAAAATCTAAAATAAAATATACATAGATAACAAAGCATTTTCAATAAGATGTTTTGTTTATCTACTTTGAGGTGAGCTTGTTATGCTAGCGATTTAAGTTAGCTAATCATTCGTCCACCTCAAGATATTAATATAACGTTATTATCAAATCTGCGGACACTATGATAAACTTACCAGATAACTAAGTGCGTAATTGATCTTATGACCGTTTAAAATAACAAGATTATGTTATCTGAGAGGAGTTTGGGATGTTTTACGACGTTACAGATCCTGTAAAAACGCGCGAAACTAACAGGATTTAAAAACCACGAGACGTCGCGCGCATCCGTTTTTTTACGTATGTACGTACGTTATGTTTTATTTTACATATCCGCTTTGTAAACAATATATTTAGGTGATTTAACGCTGCATGTTTACACAACATTATTAGACCAAGAGAATTTAGCAGCACTAGTACCGCCCCTTCTCATTTCTAATGCATTATCCATATGAACTGGTTAATGTTTGAAAGTTGGACGCTTATGCAACTAACCCCGCCTCCGGATGCACTTGAAGTTGTAAAGCACTTTAAAAGAGCGCGATTGGAGTGCTCCCTTAGGTCTTGACGATGAAGATCAACTTTTCCAAGTGTCAGTCGGTGCTCATCACGGGGGCAAGCAGAGGTCTCGGACTGCAAATGGTCCGACAGCTGCTCGATACGCCGAACAGACCCCAAAAGATCATTGCAACCGCTCGGAATCCAGCCGCTGCAAAGGTAGGCCATTGTTACAGGGCACGACAGCAGTTGTGCACAATGCAAATAACTGGGCAAGTTGCTTAACGATTATGATTTGCTGTCATTGGCAGGAACTGCAAGAACTTGCCAAATCGCATCCAAACGTTCATGTTTTGCCTCTAGGTGAGTTACATTGTCACGTGACGCGTAACAAACTACCTGAATTATTAAGCGAAGTAAATTATTACATATTTCACTTATGTGTATAGAAATATGTTTGTATTTAGTTCACCGACTACTTTCTTTGCCTGTTTGAATATTTCACTTTATATATAATTTTCAATGATTTATTTATAAAAGGTGAAAAATGAATCACAAACAAATATGTATTATTATTTAATAATTAAAACAATAAAGTGTTTAAAAAACAAAACAACAACAAAAAAAACCCTAACCTCCACTATAATACATAAATAAATCGTTTTGAAATATTACTAGTGAAGAGCAATTCTTATTTATGTCCAGTAGGTGGCGATAAAACACAAAGAAATGTGATTCTTATTGACTGACAAATTGCTGCTTAATTTCCACAATAAACTCGACTGTTAAACAACATAAAAATATATAAAGTTCAAATTTTATCTATGAAGTTATCTATAGGATTCAATCATTTTAGCGGTTTAAAAAGTGTTATTTTTGTATTATAGAATTGTTGTATTATTTAAATAGTATTATAAAATTATTATAGAATTATTTAAATGAGCTTTTTTATATTTATTTTCATTTTTATATGTTCAGTTCTCAGTTTTAGTAATTTTATGTGCATTTTAGGTTTTTTTTTTTTCATTTTTCATTCATTTTTGTTGTTGTTGCTGTTTATTTAATTTTTTTTCCAAGAGATTTTTTTTTTAACTATTAGTAAGGTTAAGTTTAAACCTGAACATATTTACTAGTTACTTGCCATATACTTGTTTTTTTCCTTCTTCTTCTTCTTCTTCTTCTTCTAAGGTTTTTTTTATATTATTATTATTATTATTATTATTAAGCAAATTTTAAGCCTAATTGTGTTTATTTAAGCTACTTGCAATGTTTTTTTTTCCAAGTGTTTTTTATTATTATTAATCTTAAGTTTAAACCTGAATGTATTTATTTAAATTACTTGCCATATACCCATATACTTGTTTTTTTTCTTTTTTACTTTGTTTTTTATTATCGTATTTTTTTTTTCCAGAGGGTTTTTTTTTTAATTATTAAGCTTTTTGTTATTAAGCTAAATTTAAACCTAAATGTGTTTGTTACTTGCCATATACTTTTTTTAAGGGTTTTTTTAAATGATTAATCTCAAGTTTAAACCTGAATGTATTAATTTATTTGCCATATACTTTTTTCCAAATAGTGAACAGTGTGAATTTTGTATTATTTATATAGTATTATAGAATTATTAACATTTTGAATGAGCTTTTTTTTATATTTTTTTCATTTATATATTTTCAGTTTCCAGTTTTAGTAATTATTTAATTAATTATTATTATTATTATTATTATTATTTCTAGGGTTTTCTTTTTCCCCCAAAAGGGTTTTTCTTTTTATTATTATTAAGCTCAAGTTTAAACCTGAACATATTTAAGTTGCTTGCCATATAGTGTTTTTTTTCCAACTTATTTTAATAGTAGTAGTAGTAGTAGTAGTAAGTAAGCTTTTTATTATTAAGCTAAGTTTAAAGTATTTATTTAGGTAACTTGGTATACATTTTGTTAGTTAGTTGTTTTTGTTGTTTTTTGTTTTTTTTTTTTAATTAAGTTGCTTCCCTACTTGTTTTTTTTTTGTTTGTTTTTTTTGTTTTTTTTTATTAAGCTCAAGTTTATGCCTGAACATATTTATTTAAGTTACTTGCCATATACTTGGTTAATTCCAAGCTTTATTTTAATAGCTTAAAACATTTTTTTAAATTATAGTTAACAGTCCTGAATAAGTAATAAAAAGTTGTATAGTGAATAAACAGTTTTCTAGTTATGCTCTTCTATAATCTATCTGGCTGTATATTTCTTGTGTGTAGATAAATAAGCCATTGAGATGTTTGATATGGAAGCAAATTGGTCTTAAGTTAATTCTGTTTCTTTAATTACATACAAAACGGTTCACAAATCAATCCGTCTTTAATATTTCAGATGTCACCAGTGACAGCAGTGTGGATGCAGTAGCTCAATCAGTGGAATCCATTGTGGGCGCTAATGGCTTGAACTGCTTAATTAATAATGCGGCGATTAACATGACATCTGAACTGGACACGGTCACTCGAGATGCCATGATGAAAACCTATGAGAGTAACACAGTGGCTTCTCTTTTTGTGACCAAGGTAATACGACTGGATTAATCACCGTCCGTAAGCATTGTTCTACAAAACAGTATTTTAATTTTCAGTATCTATTTGTTTAAATCAAAACCCTGTGATGTTTTTCAGGCTTTCCTGCCGTTGTTGAAAAGGGCGGCAGCTGAAGGCAGCAACATGGGAATCCAGAGAGCTGCAGTGATCAATGTGTCATCCCTCTTGGGATCTGTGCAGCTCAACTGGGGCGAGGGTGCGAGCTACAAGAGTTACGCATACAGAGCATCTAAGGTAAAACACCCATGTAGTTGCTTTGTGGGAAATATCCTAAACTTGTGCATACTTAACTTTGATTTTGACATATTCAAGAGTGCCTTGAATATGGTCACAAGGTGTTTGGCTACCGATCTGGAAGCTGAGAAGATCTTATGCGTCGCCCTTCACCCAGGTTGGGTGCGTACTGATATGGGAGGACCAATGGTGAGCCTGAATGTGCCCGTTTTTTTAATTTTCTAGATAAAAATGACTTCGCTTTAACCCGTTTTCTATCATTTAAAGGCACCTTTGAGCCCAGAGGAGAGCATATCATCAGTATTATCTGTCATTTCTGAATTAACGGAGCAACATCATGGAGGATTCGTAGATTTCACTGGGAAAAGCTTACCCTGGTGATGTCCACATTGTCTGACACATTGACCAAGTGCCAGATGACCGCTGAGAAGCTGAGATCAGAAGAACAGCCTGCCGTATTAATTATTCATGTTTCCACCTGTATGTCCTGACCATGAAGTGAAATAGTGAAATAACCTTAGATCTTAGGAGAATTGAATTGGGGTGTGTTTATACTTTGGAAATAAAGAGGTAATAGTCTGTCATGGGTATTGCCTTTTCTATGAATATAAAATAAAAGATAATAAGACAGACAATAAGGTGAGTCGAATGCCATTTATGAGTTTTATTTTTTGAATCCATCTCCACATCAGCCATCAAGTGATTGTGACAGATTAAAGTTGCGTGGTAATATTGACAGTTTAGCGTGTCGGGAACAGTGCGGTGGAGAAGACGTTGAACGTTAATGCAGCCTCTGAGAGCGAGTTCAGTCGGGCGCGGTGGAGGTCACGGTGTGTCGGTGCTGGATTCGGTCAAAATTAGGCTTGACTTATTTCCTCTGACGTGAGAGAGGAAGGCAGACTGTCAAGAGCTCCAATTTCTGCAGGATGAAGTACAAATGTGAACATTAGAACACTTCCATGCAGTCAAATCATATTGGGTGAACAATAGGGTCTTACTCGCCTAAAACCTTCAGATAAAGGACATTTCTTATCCTTAATGTGTCTGTTTACTAATATTGTGATGAATTTGATGGTTTCAGCTACTAGTAGAGTTGAATTCTAAATATATGAAACTGCCTTTGATTTAGTTTGAAACGAATTGGTGGACGATTTAAGATGGACTGACAGGAATGAATGAATGATTAATTTCAGTACGCCAACATAACAAAATAAGGTGTTCTTTTTAGGTGTTTCCTTCATGTTTGAGTGAGGTTTGAAGACTTGGAGGTAAAGACTGTTTCAGTAAAATCTTTACTTTTTTTTTTTTAATTTTTAAATTTACTTTTAGATGGTGTTTGCATATAAATGTATCTTAACGATGAAAATCCATTCACTCCTTTTTTTTAATACCCACAAAACCTAAACGGTCTCAATTATCAAGCCATTTTGATTTTCTGAGCAGTATGACATCATACTGATCAAGTCCCGCCCACAACCGCTAATGGACTGTCCTGTATTCGCATATTTTTGCCAGTTATACTCTTGTCCACCATTTTCTCCATGCTTGAGCAGTTGTAGCAACAACGATGTCTCGTAAGCAAGGCAGGCATTTTGTAGTTGGATATAAAAATAAAGACACAAGTCTTCATTTTCTCCCAACATGAGAGCCACTGAGGACGCAGTGAGTTAGTTTTGCTTTTGATAGTAAAGCGCCAGCGAATACAATAAAAATGGAAGAGAGGGGCAGGGTGAGCAAAGCTCATTAGCATTTAAAGAGACAAGCACTGAAACGGGTCGCTGTGAACAGAGCTGTTTTTGATGAGGCAAAAAGCATGTAGTTTTACACAACCGTTGAGGAATTTTTTGCGGACATTTCATGAAGAACCTAAAGAATCTTACCAGCATTTTTGTGCATATGAACCCTTTCCAACAATGACTTTATGACACTGAGGACAACTGACTCATATGCAACTATTACAGAAGGTTCAAACACTCACCGATGCTTCAGAAGGAAACACAATGCATTAAGGGAAGAGGGTGAAAACTTTTGAACCACATGAGGATGTGTCCTTTTTACTTATTTTGCTTAAATATAATATTTTTTTTCATTTAGTACGGCCTTTCAGAAGCTACAGAAGATTCTTAGGCCTACATGTTTCCCAGAAGACAAAATAAGTTAAATTTACCCTGATCTTCAAATTCCAAAAGTTTTCACCTTCAAGTTTTCAAAGCTCTTAATGCATCGTTTTTTCTTCTGAGGCATCAGTGAGTGTTTGAACATTCTGTAATAGTTGCATGTGAGTCCCTCTGTTGTCCTCAGTGTGAAAAGATGGATCTCAAAATCATACAGTCATTTTTGGAAAGGATTCAAATAAACAAAAATGCTATAAAAAAAAAAAAAAAAGAATTTGTGGGGCCTAAAGGATTTTTCTGAAGAACAGCGGGCTGTTGAATGGTTCAGGACAAACAAGGGACTCATGAACAACTACCACTAAACCAAAAAACACAGCTGTGGATCATTCAGGCAACAACACATTATTAAGAATAAAGCATATGTAAACTTTCGAACAGGGAACTATTTTCTCTTGTGGACTACAGTACTAAAAAAATTAACATGCAAGGTGTATCTAAACTTTTGACTTCAACTGTATATTTATATATATGTATATATATATACACACAACAACTGCACTTACCTTTTAATTTGAGATAGGAAATAAAGTCTATGATAGTGTGGACAATATCCTCATCTGATATCCTCAGAGCTGCTAAAAAGCAGAAACAAGATTTTATAGGCTCATTATCATTTATTATTTTACTTACAAAGCCTTGTTACAACATCTGTGAAAGATACAACATCTATGTGGATAACATAATCCACTTCCCAGCGCTTTGAGAGTCTAATACACCATATAGAATAATGATCTTAATTAAAAACAAATCCGTTTTGGGTCCCTACAGGCGGTGCATGTTTCTTACCTGTCTTGAAATCTTCCTCTATGGGCATTTCTCTCTTGCCTGCCAGTCCGTGCTTGTCGCTAAGGCTCCTGTGGCTGTCTATGGCATCTGATCATAAAGCAAAAGCACACATAATCACACTGATCATTTGAACAGCCCACTGCGCACCACGACCAGACCCTGACACCCCGGCTGAGATTCATAGACCTGCCTGTGGCACACATATGTTCCTAATGCGACAAGTCATTATCCGAGGAATATCTTTTTTTTGTTTGGTTTCTGTTTTTTGGGACAGATTCAGTAGAGCAACCTGCAGGATTTGAGTCATGGAAATTGCGTTTTTGTTCCAATGCGAAGCACACGCTCATACACCCTTGTGAAAACGAAGCACGCTAAATAGTATTTAATGCACATTTGTAGTGTACTTCAAATCTGTATTTGCAGATATTATTTAAGTCCACTTAAGTCCATTTTTATGACTATGTTTCTTAACAAACTTAAGTACACTTTTAAAAATTTCACGTAATAATGCCAAATTTAAAGTTGCACCTAAAAGTACATTTCAAATCATGTTTTAATGATATTTTGTAATGTTTTTAAAAAGTACATTTATTTTCATGTGTTGACTAACGCACATGTAGAGTCATTATAATTATAATTTTAACTAGTGCTTTTTATACTACATTTAAAATGAATTTATTTTAAATTACTTACAAATATATCTTAACACATGACAAACGTTTCAACAGAATTACATTAAAGTATATTTTAATTTACCATAAATGCTTGTCACTACATTTTACACCACACTTTAACCATATTTCAACAGAAAATAGAAGTAATTAAAAAATTACATCTAAAGCTGTACCTAAAGTGGGTCAAAAAGCACTTTTAAGTTCATCTAACTGCATTCAATATCAATTTAAACTAATAAATTCCATTTAATTGCAAACAAATTGCAATTAAGTGTTTAAAAACACTAAATTTAGTTTGCACTTTTCATTTTATAAGTATTCTAAAGTGTACTCCTTTTTCACAAGGGCACCTAAAGAACAGCGAAACTTACAGCAAAAGCTCACAGCAAGTGGGCAAACAGAGAAAAAGAGTAAAGCGAATGATAGAGGATGTAAAAAGAGTGAACTCACCTTTAATATACTATTTAATGCAAGGAAAACATCTTATATATTCAGAAGGAAACCTGCTGCTAAATGGGTTAGTAAGAAAATTGATTTTAAGACTAATATGGCAGTATTTACAAAGTTTATGAAGAATACTTCATGCATTTGCACACAGAATATGTAGCTAAATTATGCCCTCAAACAGCATAATAGCAATGACTGATCTTTCCAGTATAGGTGAAAAGATCTGTCTTTAATTCACGCCGAATGGAAGTTTCACCAGCTATCATGCAAAACAACACAAAGAGCGAAACGCCACAGAGCAATTTCTTCTCTGACTTCAATAACCTGCAGGTGCTATCTTACATTGACCAAGCAGATCTTCTCTCCCCCTTGCACTGGGAGTATCCTTAATCTGTATAAGGTGATCAATACGACCTGAAACACAGGGAGCTTATGTAACTAACCTACACAGGTGAGCTCAACATCAGTGCACCCCAACACATTTCATCATAGACAGCGGATGGTACAGACAAACTAAAGAGTCCAAGGTTTAAAAAGCAGACCTGTGAGCTCAAAGCAAGAGTAAACCAAAATAAATTAAGAATATATATGTCAAAACAGTTACATAAATCATACGCAACTGTTTTTAATAAGCAACTATGGGGAAAGATAGAGGGTGGTATTATTGGAGAAGACAGAAAAAAATGTAATGTGGAACTCACGAGGACCGAGTAGATACCCAGCACTGTTGAGGGTCCATCCTCTCTTCTCTTTTGCCTGTTTTATAGAATATGTAGTATATAAATATAGAAAGTTACTGTAAAAAAATCTTTGTAAATTATGGTAGTTGCCAGATATTCACTGTAAAACTTCAGATATTACAGGATGACATACACGTCCCTTTATTTTAGAACTGATAACTGCATATTTCATTGATATGATGATATGATGTTAATATATCAGTTTGCTTGAACTAGTTTTTACTTATAGAAACCATCAATTTGATGATATTTTATTGTAAAATTACATATAGTGCAATGTTAAACTAATTGCAGTTCTGACACATTTTTAATGTAGCATTTTTAGAGTTTTTTCTGCAAAAGCTACAAACATTTTTACAGTGTAGTGATAACCAGGGCTAGTTGTCACAAACCTCATATTCTTAGTAACTTTCCAGTCAGAACTCAAATTACACAAAACACTTTCTTTAGCAATATTATTGTATGATGTTTGAAAATCCTAATATCATAGAGCTTACTTTAAATATGTTCATATTTTAGCGATATATGCAGATTTTTAACTAAGTGTGTTCTCAAAACTGGTATTTTCAACAACTTTCGGGCAAGCTTTCACGTGTTTAGTTGTTTTAAATGTATACAGGTTATCAAATTAAGTATTTGTTTTACCACAACTATTTTACGTTACCTTCTACATTTATGCTATTTAATATTTTTTTTCCGAAAACCCAATAATATTCTATTTAATGCCATGTCCAGTTGTGACAACTTACTCCATAAAGAGCGACAACATTTCTATTTATTGGGTTGTCACAAATTCAACGTGCATTCTTTTCTTTTTTTCTTACGCAACAACGGTGGAAATATTAAATATTTATATCAAAGACTTTAAGTTACGTTAAACTATTAACAGTTCTAACACATTTTTACTGTAGCATTTTTAGAGTGCAAAAACTACAAACATTTTTACAGTGTAAGGATAACCAGGTCTAGTTGTAACAAACCTCATATCTTAGTAAAATAGACGGTTTTGAATAAGAACTTAAATTACACACACACAGATGTTTTCTTTAGCAGAAGTTTTGATTAGCTAATGATTCAAAATCATAATATCATAGAGCTTAATATAAACAACAGCTTCACATAATCAAATTTTAGCTATATATGCATATTTTTAATCAATGGTTTAAAGTTTATCAAAACGTGTATTTTCAACAACTTCGGGGCAAGTTGTCACGTGTTTTAGCTATTTTAAATATATGCCGTTCATTAAATATTTGTTTTTCCACAACCACTTGTTACATTTTATAATATTCTGTTTAATGGCATGTCCAGTTGTGCCATCTTGCCCCAAAAAGCTCGACAGCATGTCTAGTTATCGGGGCATGTTGTCACAGAAGTCAATGTGCATTTTTTTTCTTTCTTTTTTTTTTTTTTTCTTATGCAACAACGGTGTAAATAATAAATATTTTTAGCAAAGACTTTAAGTTACGTGTTAAAACTGAAAAACGATTATGAAAACAATTTATTCTGGTAAAACTTGTGACACGTAGCCCCGGTCTGCACTCCCTACGAAAATTAACTGATTTCGTTATAGTGAAAGTGTAGTAACCATGTTTTTTGGCATATTTATTACCATTTGTATAAATACTACAAATACCATGGTTAAACTATGATTAGTGTAGCAAAACCATAGTTAAGTTGTGGTTACCATGGTTACTTTTGCATTTTATTTGCAGTAAACCCATTAATTTTTTTGTAAGGGAATGTGGAGTGTTGTTACACAGAACACTTCCTATATCTTTACGAAATCACTGTTTTAACTTTTCTGATTTATTCTCCATTAAAACATACATTATTAAATGATGAAATGAATAATTTAGAATCAAAGTAACTTACCGCAATCACCATTCCGAGTGTTTCCGTAAGAAACGCGCACACAATAAGAGACACACAAACACCACCGACACACTTGTGCATCTGAAAAACAACATCAGTAAAGCATTATGAAATATACAGAACATGCATAATCAGAAGAAAACAGCAAGAGGGAGTCTGAGAACTTACCCTGAGTATCAGTTTGGTCTTTGGAGAATACAAACACGAGTAGGCTAATATTCCTGCTGCTGCTTCTTGCTCCTGGTCCTCTGATGCTCCAGGGACCCGGCGCCTTTTATTGAAAGGGAATGTCTCACCTCTGACGTACTTACGTCAAAAGGTGACATCGTCAGGCTCTTCATCAATGACGCCAGAGCAAATTAGCAACGATTGAGTCTGTTTACGTCCATGAGATCAGTTGATTATAGTGTTATTGATTACTGCAGTCATAAAAAAAGTCCCAACGAACACCTGTCAGATCTATGTGAGGAAATTATATTATGGATTTTACATTTTCCAGTTTGACATTCCCAGTTCAGCATAAGCTCACAGATTTTACAGTAACGGAAATATTATTTTACTTCAGATATTCTTGAAATGTACCACATGCATGCCTTTAAAGGATTCAAGAAATAACGTTATTGTTGTATCAGAAAATGAATACATTTCAGTTAGGTTATTTTGCAATTTTTTGTGAATGTGTGAAAAATAAAAAGGATGAATCTTTTGTAGTATATATATATATATATATATATATAAAATATTTGTATTATTTTATTTCAGGCTATTTATGAACATATTCACAAATGCACATCTTTGTGTCACAGGTTACTCCTTGTAACATAACCAAGCTGTACCTTTTCATAAAGAAGTCCTCACTTTTTTTCATTTTCTCAGTAATGATGCCGTTAAGACCTCCAGAGGTTAATGTGTATTGATAACTGCAATGACCTTTGCACCTGCTCAAGTCGCCCTTTACAAGAGTTTCCTTATTGTAATTGATCCATGTTTACTGACATTTTAACACATGCAAATACATAGAAATAATACAAAGAAACCAAGGACATTTTGAAATGCTTTATTGAGTGCTGAAGGCAATATTGTTCATACGGGCGGATTGTACATTCCAGCAAAGCGCAGTTTTACAAAGCCGTTCATGCATTTGTTAAGACCCAGTGACTTTATGATTCTTTCCCACTCCAGATAAACATACTGGCTGGCAATCATGAAAATAACAATTATTCCCAAAATAATGAACAAGATGAATAGAATTCTGATAGCTCTTCTCCAAAGGCTTTGTTCCCTCTGATGGAAAGGACTCTCAGATTCCTCATTGTCTATTTCCATATGTTGAGTCTGTATGACGTTGTCATCCATCTCCTTCTCAGTGTCTTGAGAGCTGCGTTCTTGAGTGTCTCCACGACATGCCTTCTGATGATGTCCCTCACCAATTGGATGGATGACGGAGGCTGCTGGCAATGAAGTCCTTGATGAAATGAAACAAGGGGGCATACAATTCATCATCTTTCTTTTTAAGGAAATCAGTTAATACAGCTGTGGTGTCATATTTTAATTTGGAAAACCACTTTTGCAGATACAAAATGAGATTGCATTACAAAATTGTGTAATATATTCTGCATTAGATCAATACTAATTGAAAAAAGAAGAAAGAAAAAGAAAAAGATGCCTACCTGTTGTCATTTGCAAGATGTTCCTGGTTTAAATCCAGTTTTGATGTTTCACGCACATTAATGAGTAATCTGAAAACTGCTCGAGAATGGCAGTGAGCAGGACAGCAGGATTTCTCTGGCTTTACTAACTTTACGTTCATGGCAGGTGTTGTCTCATTGACCTATGAGACAAACATTTTAATATCATTCCATTTGTCATTTAATTTCAGCCACTGTGCAAATTATAAAATGGCTTTTAGGGAGTTTAACGATTACATTAAAAGAAGGGTAAATGCTATAAACAAGTTTGAAGTTCGTCTCTTGTAATGCAGTCATTTTAGAACATTTTTAATGGTTCTTCAAGATATGTAATGGTTTTTACATAAGTCTCTTATGCTCACTAAAGCTGCATTTATTTGATCAGAAATACAGAAAAAACTGTAATATTGTGAAATATTATTACAACTTAAAATAACGGTTTTCTGTTTTTATATACTTTAAAATAGAATTTCTTCCTGTCATGCTAAGCTGAATTTTGAATTGAAAATAATAATAATAATAATAATACTGACCCCAAACTTTTTAGTTTATACAACAGTGTGTATTTTGTTACAAAGGACTTCTATTTTGAAAAAATGCTGTTCGTTTTAACCTTAAAGTATCACAGGTTCCAAAAAATATTAAGCAGCAACTGTTTCCAACACTGATAATAAATCAGCATATTAGAATGATTTCTGAAGGATCATGTGACACTGAAGACTGGAGTAATGATGCTGAAAATTACAATTTACACCATATATACACATTAAAAAGAGCTATTTTAAACTGCAATATTATCTCACAATGTTACATTTTTATCAAATAATGCAGCCTTGATGAGCATAAGAGACATATTTAAAAAAAACAATAAAAATCTTATTGATCCCAAACATTTGAATGCCAGTGTACATTAACGCAATGTTGTTTTTAAATATTAAAGATATTAAGTGGATTTTTTTTTTTTTTTTGATGAATAGAAAGTTTGAAAGAACAGCATTTAGAAGTACTTCTTTGAGAAATATTAAAAACCCTACTGATCCCAACTTTTGAACTGCAGTCTATGTTAATATATTAAGATCGTGCATAATTACAATAACATTTGTCATGATTAATCGACTTACATTTTGAAATAAAAGCGCTGGAGCGACGTAATGTTTGTTATAGTTACTTGACTACTTGACTTCCGTTCACCAAAACATCTACGAAAATGCGAGCAAACGTTTGGAAAACGTCGTCGTTACTTAATATTTTGAACGCTGTTGAACCCATACATACTTCGCACCCTCAGCTAACGTTACTTCAGACGGTCCCCTCAAATTCAAACGAAGACGGTCAAGAAGTGAACTAAAATAAAGCCTTAGTGGAATTAACCAAACCCAGTAACTACCTCAGGTCCCTTCAAGTCTGTCCTCTGCTGCATTTGTGTATACTGTGTATCTGTTAAGAGACAAAATACAAATCGCCAGTTTGACAAACGATCCCGGAACATATAAACTTCAAATCATCGGCCTGCTGTTGCTATGGTTACCACCTCGCAGAACGCGACGTTCTTACGTAAGCGTCCACTTTGCATCAACTGAACTTATAAACCCAAATTTTTAATCTGTTTTTGGACTTATTGAAACATTGTTTGATAACTATTACCTTACCAGAAACTCCTTCCTAAAATGTAAAGACATTTTTAACTATCCACCTTATTTTTCCTGTAAGAGTGGGCGTGGCCATTTGTAAATTTTATGGGTGTGGTTTCCGATCTCATGGGTCTCCAGCTCTTTTTTTAAGTTGTACAAAACAGCTCCTTGCTGCTTGATATTGCAAGTCTTACTGTATTATTTTAATGTGTTATCTAATTATAAACACACTGCACTGCACCTTTAGTGCAGGTTGTTATTAGGTGTTTAAGCGCGTAGCGCTGAATATTGTAATTGTTAGAATGCTCATGGATCAGCGATCTCCACGTAAAACTGATCGTGCAGACCAAACCATAAGTTGTAGAGACTTGAAACTTGGAGGGATGGTAATACTCACAACGCCGACAACATCACCAAGGCTCACCCTAATCGGCCTGACGGGGGAGCTACAGTGATCGAAAGTACGGAATCGCTCACAACTCCTCAACCATTGGTCACAATCCTTGGCTCACGCCGGACAAATTCGATCGATTTTCAGGTATTTCAGTTTTTTGCGAAACCTACTTTTGCAAACTAGCTTTAGGTTTTTCACCTGATTGGAACCAAACCAGTGCAGAAAGATTCTCTGGAGAGCGAATATCAATAATTATAAAAAAATCTAACTTTTGACTCACTATCACAAATGGACGTCAAAACGTTCGAAAGTGGCAGGGCCACTTTTTGTAAAATGCCTATAACTCCTGAACTCCTATAACTCAGAACACTTACATAAGAGCTCAATCTGAGCTCGTAGGACAAAAATTACGGAGCTTGGCAACTTGTTGGCGCTATAAGATGTGGCAACTTGGTGGCGCTATCAAAATGGCTATACCTACGAAACCACTTGTCCTATCAACATGAAAATTGCTGTGCACAGTCTTGGTCCAGAGTGCCACAAGTGTCTGTAAGGACATTTGCGTATCTCAAAAAAATTGTCCCGCATTGGCCGATGAAATTTGAGCACCTATTAGACATGGTTAACGGAGGCCTTTTGGAACGAAACTCAGTGTTAGACTCATGGCCCCAAAAGTCTGAGAAATTTGAAAGAAATCATTTTTAAGGACATAAACGTTTGCGCATTGTGTGGTTTTTAGCACATACGTAACACGATATTCATATCATATGACAGAACTCCTCATTCTGGACAACTTTGCCTCTAGAACCACCGATGTCGAGATTGAGATGATGTCAAAAACCTACTTTTGCGAAGTCCTACGTTTTTTGCTCAGTCTAGAGAAAAACACTGCAGTACAATTATCTGGATTCTCTAGGTCAATAATTATCAAAAAATTTTGAAATTTACCCTTTGGGAAGCTATAACAGGGTCATTTAGGAAAGGAGCCTGTCCGAATTGACCCAAAATCCTATAAAGCCTAAAGGAAAACTCAAAACTTCACGAAACCTGAGCACATGCGACAGGTGATTTTAAACAAGCATGAAAAGTTTTAAGGAGACCAGGCCACAGATGGCACTACAACAGTCATAATCATTACAAAACATAATATTTCTATGGTAAATTACCTGTATTTGCAAAAAAAAGGCTTGCTACATAATGTATTTTCTCATATGTGCTTAAATGCCTTAAAGCGCTATATTTCTTTTCGTTATTTCTTTATAGTGATTAATGAACCAAAAGTCTCACCCATTAGCTTACGTCCGTGTTGAAGAATAAGGTGGATACTGTAATTTATTATAAGGTTCTCTGGATTGCTCATTCATCATTCAAGTCCATGGAACTTGTTTTTAGCAACTTATCCTGTTTCTTTAGAGTGGTTAGCTGTTGAGGCCTGATCAGCATATCAGTTTCAGACATTTTTTCCCATTTATTCAAAGTGTTTACTTTTAATGGGTGTCCTAAATAAGCGTGCTAGCATTTTGCAGCCATTAATTACAATCGTGTCTCTTTGTCCTTCGAGTCTATGATGAGATTACATCAAAGAAAGCCCTGATTTGACTCATTATGATGCATGATGTCTCGAAGATCACAACTGACTCACCTACATATCCGATTTGCGGTGGACTTTCTTTTCTTTTCCAAGGAAAACTCCCTGTACCTACAGTGATTCACGTCCAGGATCATTTCAGAATACAATGAACATCAGTCTTTCATTCTTTCATTCACGGTTAGCAGTTTCGAATGAGCAAAAACAAACAAACTCACTATTCTTGCAACATATTTGCTCCTTTTATGCGTATTTAGATGTGTCTCTAAGGAGACCAACCTGGCGGGTACCATAAACGCTTTTTATTTTAGTAAAATAAGTTTATTTTAGAGTCTATTAACTGGCAGAGCATTTCCTCCTTTTGCGTCATTTAACATTATTGTCACTTTTGATGGATATGGTAGTTCCACACAGCTGTCCGTTTCTCACCTCTGCTGAGCATATACGCCTGCCGCATTTCCACTGGAACTGAAGATACGCTCTGCCTGCTCTTTCTGTGTCACTCTTATTGTGTTTAGCTGGAGGGACTGGATGAAATTACAAGCTTCTTTATTGGCATCTGTGGCTCTTTGAAGAACTTTTACCATCCATTGAACCTTTCCATTCCACAAAAGGTTCTTTAGATTATTAAAATGCTCTTTGCACTAAGAAAAAAAAATGGTTCTTTTAGGAACTGTTTACTGAAAGGTTCTTTGCGGAACCAAGAATTGTGCATATGACACTGAAAATTCCATTTTGGAACAGTCAGGTAGGAATATTTCACCCAAAAATAAGCTCAAGGTGTATTTTTGATCCAAGATGCAGATGAGTTTGTTTATTTGAACAGATGTGGAGAAATTTAAACAACTGATAAAAACATCATAATAATCCACAAGCAATCCACACCACTCCAGTCCATCAATCAACATCTTGTAAAGTGAAAGCTGTGAATTGTTCATGAAAAACTGCATTAATAATAACTTTTGTTTAGACAAAAAGAAAAAAAGCACTTTTATGTGGTTATGCTGCTCTTGCCCTTGAAGACAAATAATTTAGACATTCATTTGTGCCAAATTGGTCTGACTCCAATTTGATTAGGTTGCTTTGATTAGGTTATACTGTATACAGGGTCAAGAAAAGACTCTTGTATAAAACGTAACATAATCAGCTGTATAATTTTGTTAGCAGTGAGATATGGCAGTTTAAGTAAAGAGTCTCTGTGTAAATAGTCTGTACAGATTATGTTTTTTTTTTTTTTTGTTTAGACAGTACAGATCAGGTGGACTACTCAAGAGAACTGCAGCATGAATACTCATATTTATGCAATATGGGATGAATAACAAGCAATATAGACAGTTTAGACTTTTTCACTCTCGGATCATCTAGTCTGTTTAAAAGTATGGTTGATTTTTTTTATTGTAATTTCATAATTGATAAATATTTATATATATTTAAATATTTCATTTACATGCTGCTTATATGGTACACATTGTTTTATGATGTTAGCTTTAATTTCAGAAAATTTGTAAACAAATATCTCTTCATTTTCAAACCAAAATTAACAAAAACTTTATTATTTTTTTAGTATTTAAATTAATCATCAAATTAATAATTTTCTGATAATAAAAATAAATGAAATAAAATTAATTAATATTTAAATAAACATTTAAATGTTTTTTTAATTATATGTAAATAATATATAAAACTTCTCTGTAATTATTGTAAATTCATAATTTATAAATATTTGTATATATTTAAATGTTTCATTTACATGCTGCTTATATGGTACACATTGTTTTAGGATGTTAGCTTTAATTTCAGAAAATTTGTAAACAAATATCTCAATTTTTTTCAAACCAAAATTAACACACACTTTATTTATTTATTCATTTTTTTGTCAAATTAATCATTTTTTGATAATAAAAATAAATGAAATAAAAATGAATTAATATTTAAATAAATATTTAAATGTTTTTTAAATTATATATAAATAATATATAAAACTTCTCTGCAATTATTGTAAATTCATAATTGATAAATATTTGTATATATTTAAATATTTTATTTACATGCTGCTTATATGATACACATTGTTTTATTAGCTTTAGTTAGCTTTAATTTAAAAAATGGTAAACAAATATCTAAATATAAATTTACATTATGAATTATTTTTAACCCAAAATTAACAAAAAAACTAATTTCTAAAAATATTTTACATTTTTTAAAAATTAACTTAATTAAATTAATTACATTTTATTTACATTTTATTTTTATTACATGTTATTATTTTATTCACATTTTGTATTCATTTTTTTTGTTAATATATATTAAGATATTTATTGGTCATTTTTATTCAATTTTAATGTCACCAAAATGGTATTTTTTTATAAAATTATGAGATATTTTTGAGTTTTTTGTTTTAAATTTAAGTATTTATTTTTATATATTTTAGAAATATCTAAACAGTTCTTTTTTTGTTGTTGTTAAAAGATATTTATTGTTCCTTTTTTATTCAATTTTAATGTCACCAAAAATATTTTTAGTTTAAAATTTGAATATTTATTTTTATATATATTAGAAATCTCTAAATGTTTCTTTTTTGTTGTTAAAAGATATTTATTGTTAATTTGTATTTAATTTTAATGTCACCAAAATGGTATTATTATGAAATTATGAGATATTTTTGATTAACAAAAATATTTTTTAGCTTTAAATGTAAATATTTTTTATATATATATATATATATATATATATATATATATATTTTATAAATATTTAAATATGTTTTTTGTTTTTACAAGATATTTCTTGTTCATTTTGTTTTAATTTTGTCACCAAATGGTGTAATGAAATGTCTTTTTAATTTTTATAAATTTCCTTTATTTTTAATGTCAGAAAATTTGCATAATGATGTCTTTTTTTTGCCATATGCTGGGAATGTTTTTTTTTTTTTTTTTATAAAAAAGTATAAAACAACATTTTTTCTATTGACATTTCAGGCATCAAATTTAACTTTTGAATCTTGTAATCGGCTTGATGATACTTTTTGATGCGGTTAATAAGGGACATTTTTTGGACATACACTTTCTTCAGTCACGAAATATCATGACGAGCAGAAACTCTCCAGCATGTCAGGTCACACTAGCACACAGTCTGAGCTCCTCTCGCACACTCCTGCTATAACAAGCTAAAGCCTGCTGACTTTTAGTGCTTTTAGAGCAATCTCCACTGATGCTGCCATCAAAGGAAATGGGCCACATCACAAAATATCAATGATTAGGTCTGTTATAAGGCAGGATGAGGCTTAAGATCAGGAGGGCTGGGTGAATGTACCCTCCCATTGTCAGAGGAGAAAAACAGCACAGGAACACAGGTGACGTCTCTAAGAACACGGTGGGAGACATTACCTCAAAGCTCCATTTCACTCTGCTTCCCAGAAGTGTGCATCTTTGCGGACGCTACATAACACCATATTAGCATTTCAATGGTAGATTGGTGACAATCCTTGTGTGGAAGCTATTTGAATAATGGAGTGGGATTAGGGATTTGAAATGTGTATTGAAAAACTGGATTTCGCCTCAGTGGATGCTTACGATTTCTGGTGTGATTCAGGAAACAGGTTGATGTGACTTTAAGGACAGCTGTGGAGAACTCAGACTATATATATATATATATATATATGTTTTTTTTTTTTGCTTCAGATTTAGCACAAAGAGACGGCATAGAACTATTAAAAAAGAGTCTAAGTTTTGAAGATTTACACATGACAAGCTGAAAATAAAACTTTTACAGATTATGATTAAATTGATTATAATAAAAAGACAGGAAAGATCGGGGTGTCAATTTCTATCTATTCAGATCATTTGCAATTAGTTCAACGTTTCCAGTGGACACAACTGGGTCACATAGGTCAGTGGGTCACAGAAACAGACTATTTAAAAAAAAAAAAAATTACAATTCTGAACCTCATAAGTAGCACCCTGGACGGAAGCAGCATGGGTATATTTGTAGCATTTGCAAACAATACATTGTTGCCACAAATATATCAAAATGTAATTTTTGATTAGTGATATGCATTGCTAAGAACTTCATTTGGACAAATTTGAAGGTGATTTTCTCAGTGTTTTTTTACACCCTCCGATGTATGTTCATATGTTTACTATTATATATTATATTTTATGTTGTTTTATATATATATATATATATATATATAGTTGTTGTTGTTAAATATTTTTAATATTTCAAATATATTGTTACATTTATTTATTATATTTAATCTCTTAAAATATTATATTTATAATTTTATATATTTTTATATCTATTTTATTTATTTTATCTTATATTAAATATTTTAAGAATATATTAAAAAAATGTGAATGTTTATACATACAACATATATTATATAATACAATACTATGTGTGTCTGTGTATATATTTTAAAAAATAATATATTTTACATAATTAATTATAGTGGATGTAAAATGTTTATATACAGTCTGTTGTATGCTATATATAATTTTAAAATGTACAATTATATTTTATATAATTACTTATAGTGTCTATTAAACATTTTCAAAATGGTTGTGAATGGTAATATATATATATATATTCTTTTTATTTCATATGGTTACTATTATATATTATATTTTGTTGTTAAATATTTCAGATATTTCAAATATATTGTTAAATGTATTTATTGTATTTCATTCTTAAAATATTGTATATATAAAATGTATTTTAAATGGTAAAATATATATATGTATTTTATTTATTTTATTATATTTAATATAATTCATTATAGCGTATATTACATATATTCAAAATACATTTGTAAATAATAAAATTTTTATATACACAAAATATTATATAATAATATATTATTTTCTATATATACATTTTTTAATTCAAATGTATACATTATAATACATATACAAAATAAATACATTAAAATACATTTTGTAAATGACAAACTATGTTTATATACAATACATACATTACACACACACACACACACACACACACACATATAATAATACGTACATGCATATACATACACACACTCATATATGTGACCCTGGACCACAAAACCAGTCTCAAGTCGCTGGGTATATTTGTAGCAGTAGCCAAAAATACTTTGTATGGGTCAAAATTGATTGATTTTTCTTTTATGCCAAAAATCATTAGGAAATTAAGTAAAGGTCACGTTTCATGAAGATATTTTGTAAAATTCATATTCATATTTGTGTAAATATATCAAAACTTTTGATTAGTGATATGCATTAGCAAGAGCTTCATTTGGACAACTTTAAATGTAATTTTCTCAATATTTAGATTTTTTAGCACTCTCAGATTCAATATATTCAAATAGTTGTATCTCGGCCAAATATTGTCCTATCCTAACAATTTGTCCATACATCAATCGAAAACTTATTTATTTAGCTTTCAGATGATGTACAAAGCTGAATTTCGAAAAATGGACCCTTATGACTGGTTTTGTGGTCCAGGGTCATATGTATATATATGTATACACACACACAGACACAAAATATTGTGAATATTTATCTTGTACAACATTTTATAAAATTAATGTATTATATTAAATATTTTCCAAATGTAAATATATTTTCTGAGTGACTTCCAACTGATAAGTTGGAATGTTTTAATGTTTTTGAAAGAAGTTTCTTTTGGATTTTCTGTGTCTCTGCTAAATAAAAGTATTCATTTCTTTGAAATACTAAACGTCAATTTTCCGTGACGTCCGTCACAACTTACGCTGGGTAATTAACCAGACTGACATATTTCAGAATGAAAGGACGTGTGAAATCAAGCTTGATGCTTTTCTTGCAATTTGACAGTTTAAAATACTACAGTAGTATAACAGTTCAATCATGACTATTAAAAGTCTATTTTGTACATTATGAACTGTAATACTTTCTATACAAATGGAAAATTCAGAAACATGCAAAATAAATAACAACACAAATGCTTAGAATCAACTAGAAGATTTAGAGTGTAAATTGACATAAACAAACCATATGTGGCCAAAGGAAGTAGGCTATATGAAGATTCAAGCATTGTCATTGAATCAGGACAATGTACTTGCATGACAAACAGCCTGTGTCTTAAACCTCTTGTTCTGGACTTTAATGAAAGCTTTATTGTGTTTTGTCAGACAGTAATTCTGAGCGAATACCCAAAGTGTGTCTGTCTCCTGTCAGCATCGACATAACAGTCTTTACCAATGTAGCAGAAACTTCAGTGCTGTTTTAAATTGAGTTTCAAAGGGTAAAGGTCAATGTTGCATTTCGAATTAACAGAAATGAGCTCAGTGAGGCAGAGAAACGAAAAAAAAAATATATATATATATATATTGTTTTTTACATATTTTATGAAACTACCTCAAGCCAGCTACTGTACACACTCCTTTTTTCTTACAAAATAATGAGTGTGTCTAATTTTGGCCAAAGAATTGACTTTCAAAGCTAATTATCTCCACTCCACACACTGAACCCTGATAGAAGACATGAAGAATATTAGCAAAAACCATTGACATGTGCAAATTACACTTGATTCATCAGTTATTTACTACCTTAGTAATAAAAGAGCATAACATTAGCAATTTCAAAACATTATAGTGTCACACTGCAATTATGGGTTATTTGGAAAGATAGGGCATAATAGCTGACACACTCTCTAACACGTTTATCTTAGCCTGTGATGTGCTATTCCAACATACGCTGGGAAAACGCTGCGAGTCTCATACACTTCTGTGCGGCAGCAATGCCATGGTGATTTATATCATGTATTGTTCCTACAACGCTTTCAAGATGTCCCATTTATTTTACAGCTTTGTTTTTTTAATGTCACTCACTGATAAAATCGTGGCTGTTTCTTTTGCCTCTGTGGACTAACCTAAAACACACCATCACTAGTTGATTTAATTTCTCTGCTGACAATGTCTAACACACATAAATGTTTTGTCCTAATGGAAAAAAGCAATAATTTCAATAACACATTAAGGAGATAGTTAACCCAAAAATGAAAATCGCAGCATGATTTATTCACCCTCGAACCATACTAGGTGTATATGACTTTCTTCGTTCAGTTGAATTGAATTCAAGTTATATTAACAAATGCCCTGACTTTTTCAAGCTTTATTATGGCAGTGAATGGATGTTGAGATTTTAAAGTCTAATAAAGTGCATCCATCCATCATGAAAGTACTCCACACAGCTCCAGGGGGTTAATAAAGGCCTTCTGAAGTGAATCAGTGAGTTTGTGTAAGAAAATTATCTATATTTAAAACTTTATAAAGCATAATCTCAAGCTGCCGCTAACTGTCATATGCATGTTCATGAGATAGCGGCGTTCCAGTGGATGACGTAGGATGTAGGTGCAGAAACGAGAGCCAAACAAAACATCAGCCAGAAATTCGAAGTACAAAACGAGGATTTGTAAAAAAAAAAAAAAATGTTGGAGGATTTCAATATAAGCCAAGTGGAAACTGGTTTTTCTTTGCTGTAAACAAAACTTGGTTCTCACGAGACTAGCGTATTCCCACCGGAGCTTATGCTACATCTACATCTGTCTCTTGTGAACACGCGTACAACAGTTAGCGGAAGCTAGAGACTACAGTTAATAAAGTTTTAAATATGGATATTTCTCTTACATAAACACATCGAATCACTTCAGAAGGCCTTTATTAACCCCCTGGAGATGTGTGGAGCATTTTTTTTTTTGGGTTGGGTGCACTTCATTTTGCTTCAAAATCTAAACAGCCATTCACTGCCATTAGAAAGTTTGGAAGAGCCAGAACATTTTAAATATAACTCCAATTGTATTCATCTGAAAAAAGAAAGTCATATATATCTAGAATGGCTTGAGGGTGAGTAAATCATGGGATAATTTTCATTTTTGGGTGAACCATTATCTGCCATTCTTCTCCTCACCTCTTCATCTCTCAAGCTCAGTCAGGATGGATGGGGCAGATGCACATTTTCTGATTCCTCCAGAAATATTTGATTGCATTTAAGCCCAGGCTGTGGCTGGGCCACTCAAGGACATTCAGAGAGTTGTCTATAATCCACACTTGCTGTGTGCTTAGGGTCATTGTCCTGTTGTAAGGTGAACCTTCTCCCAAATCTGAGGTTCTGAATGCTCTGGACTGGGCTTTCATTAAGGCTATCTCAATATTTTGCTGTGTTGAGCTTTCTTTCTACTCTGACGGGTCCCTCAGTCCCTGCTGCTGAAAAACAGCCCCACAGCTTGAGGTTGATACCACCACACTTTACTGTTGGGATGACACTGTGCAGGTGATGATCAGTGCTTGGTTTCCTTCAAACTTGATGCTTGGAATTAAGGTTCATCAGACCAGAAAATCTTGTTTCTCACAGTCTGAGGAACCTTTAGGTGCTTTTCTGCAAATTCCAAGTGTTTTCATATGTCTTCACTGAGGAGAGGATTGAGTTTGACCACACCACCATAAAGCCCAGATTGGTGGAGTGTTGCAGTGATGTTTGTCCTTCTGTAGGTTTCTCCTATCTCCATGTACGATCATGGTGCTCAAATAGAGTGACCGTCAGCTTCTTGGACACCAGTATAACCAAGCCCCTTCTCCAGCAATTGCTCAGTTTGGGCCGGAGGCCAGCTCTAGGAAGATTCCTAGTTGTTTCCAACTTGTTCCATTAGGGGTAACGGAGACAACATGATTCTGTGAACCTTCAATGCAGAACGTTTTTTTTTTTTACTCTTCCCCAGATGTGTGGCTTGACACAATCCTGTTTCCTGAGCTCTATAGGCAGTTTTTTTACCCCAGGGATTGGTCTGATGTGCGTTTTTAGCTGCTTGACCTTTTATTGAGGCATGCATGTCTTTCCAAATCATACCCATTTTTGGTTTGATTATTTGCTTTGACATTATGGTGTATGGGGTGTAGATTGATGTGGGGAAAAAAGTAATTTTGCAAGCCACTGTGATTCGGCCATTTTGTGAATTCAGATCTTTAGTTTTATCCACACCAGATTATCCATGTGCTGATGTCCTCCGTTTACAGTATTATAGGTGTCATTCAGGAATGTGAAGGTGTGACTCCCTCTCTCTCTTTTACACACACATCAAAGAGCTCCTCTCACCCTCCTTCAGCGCTGAGCTGATGACAGACAGAAGCTTACTGCTGAAAGCAAATAAATGTGTCTTCAGCGATATCAGCGCTGCATCTCACTGTAAGTCCCTTTCATATCTGTGCTCTATAGAAGCAGGAAAGTCAGTATAGCTACAAAAAAAAACTAACTTTCTGATGGTGTTTGATGCATGTTGTGGAACATTTCAGTCGCACTTCAGTAAGCTGACAGCAAAAAGTCAGACATATTTTGGTATAAGAAGTCTCTTTGATGAGTAAGCATCTGCTTTAAAGCATAAATGGCAACATTTTGCAAGGCTCATTGAACATTATGATTTAACAAGCCTTGTAAAAGTGAATCCTGTGATCCATCTTATTTTAGCAGCATTTTCATAATGCTTGCAATGCAGTCATTACAATAAAAAAGCAGGCCATGACCTGTTTAAAGACCTGTTTACTAGACAGTCTATCTATCTATCTATCTATCTATCTATCTATCCAAACTACTTATCAAAAGCTTGGATCAAAATCTGCATTCTGACAATTGGTGGATCTAAATCCAACATTAGCAGTCTGGTTTCCTTTGCTATTGATGTTTTTTAACAATAGCAATTTCATTGATTTATCTTAGTCTTGCTTTTCAGCTCTTTAGATCTGCACATTTTAGGTGTTTCTCTAATTATACTTGCTCTATTCAGGTCATGGTGGGTGCCACTAGTAATGAGCCAGTGAGAACGAGAGCAAAACTGGAAAACTAATAACAAATTCTCAGCCTAACCAGTCAATAATGTTTGATACCATCAAATGTTTGATATTATAAACATATATTATAATGTTTGATACGCATAAAATCAATAATGATTTTATGCGCTGATTTATCATTCACGACCTAAAACCTTGTTTAGTCAGTAGTATTAACTACTGACAGTTTGTTACAACCTCTAAACCTAATGATAGTAATGATAATGCCATATCTAGTTGTTTGACAGGAAACCTTGAAAATGAGGTTCAGAGGGATTTAAGTACAGTGCGTTTATAGAGTGTTTTCACAACGCATCATCAATCGGCCATATTGGCGGCAATGAATGTAAACAATGCCACTGAACCAAATGAAACTGGTTCGAAATTGTTGCTGCTAAAAATGGTCAATTATTGTCATATTTTGGGCTGTACTAATCGGTCGGACCAGGAAAAACATTTGGAGTACTATATAGACTGCTAAAAGTTATACTAAATCAAGGAGAAGAGTGCAAAAAACTGTCTGAAGAACATGTGCTTGATCTTATTTCTGGTCAGGTAGGTGAAATATTAGGCTAATATCTTTCTTAATACTGCTCGTATGTACCTTTACAACCTATTAACTTTAGTTTGTCAAAATATTGCGCCCTTTCCTGCTTAGTAAGTCCTTCTCTATATGATTTAGCAGCTTCCAAACTTTTTTTCCGTAATTTAGACAGCATAAATTTGCAGAACAATGTATTCAGTAGTACATTAACCGTGCAATCCATGCTGTTGTTTACTTCCGGGTAACTGACCAAATCGTGACGTAAAAACAAACCTAATATGTTAGAAACAATTACTAGCCTAATATTTCAGCTACCTGACTGAAAATGATAAAAACAAACACGAATGTTGTCAAGATTCTTGCCCTGGAAATCCTGGCCAACCACAAACGCTTTTTGTTCCTCAGTTTTTTGCATTCTTCTTGAAGAATACTACTCTAAATGTTTTTCCAGGTCCGACTTATTAGTACAGCCCAAAATATGACAATAATTGACCATATTTCAACAGCAATAATCGGCTAAATGTAACTATATTGTGTAATATATGTAAATAATACCACCGAACCAAACGAAACTCGCATATTTTGCTATAATTACAACTATTGTTGTTGTTTTTTTAAAAAAATCATTTTTATAAGAGACATACTTGTTTAGCTGACAAAACTAAGTTTTACAATTGAAAATTACCTCAGACGTCTGCAGTGCAAATTAAAATGGCGTTTAACCTGAGAGAAAAGGTTCGTGGCGCCAGAACGGGATGTGAACGTCTTTCATAGCGGATCCTTAAAAGGACATTTTATCCAAAAAGTTTGGAACATCAAGAGTTAAAAATCACTATCGGTTTAATAACGATGTAAAACAACCGATATAGCAACGACTGTTCTCGATGTTACAGAACTTACAACCTAAAAAACTGAAATAACCCTGCCGTTCTTATGGTTTCCATTACAAACCATCAACCATTAAAAAGGGTTTCCTGTAGTGTTTTGGGACACATTAAATTACGATTTAATGGGGTCAAATTACCAGTAGAGGCCCACATGGAGCATTAATTTCCATTAAATCCAGTAAAACCTATTACAAATTCTGTGATGGTTTCTATTTTTTTTCTATGGTTTTTTTTTTCAGCAGGGAAGTTAAGAAATAGAAAAATTAAAAGCCTTTCAAGTACTCTCGTTCTATTTTGCCATGACTTCACTGCCACCTGTTGGCTTCAAAGCAAAAATGCACTGTGTACTGACCTGCTAAACTTAAGTTTCTAAATAGTCATGCTGTTTAGTCTCTTCTTAACCCAGAAAACAACGCAAATAATTTTTGTAATTATCCATTTTTAAGACTCCCGGATAAATCCGGCCCAAATAGAATCTGAATCACCCAGATGACAGATAAGAGCAGACGATTCCATCATAGTGATGCATGTAACAGACCTGGATTGAAGTAGGTCAGGCCTTGCCCAAATCACCAACATGATCGACTCTCATTCAGAAATACGCATGATTCACAGACAGAACCTTTTCCTTCTTGCTGGCACAGATAGCGTTTTATTACAAAAAGAAAAAAGTCGATGCATGATCATTGTAGCATTACCAGGAATATGTTGCATTCCCATCACTCTTCAGGTAGAAAGGTTGACTTGTTTGGAGAGGATAACAGTTATAAAAGTTGGGCTGTTCTGAATGCAGGCCCGTAGGTAAGAACCACTCTTACTAACTACATGCAAATGGAAACCCATCCGTCCATTCACTCCAGATTTGAATTTCATAAAGGGGGGCGTGTACATAACATCCCATCTCTTTGAGAATAAATTAAGTTAAAAACTATACCAAAAAGTGTTTCTTTTGTCCAAATCTTGCTCATGTTGAAAGGATACAAGAAACATTTACAAATAACACCGGTGGCAAAATAAATCATTTCTGAATATCTCAAATTAGCTTCCCCTAAGCTTAAAAATAAAAGAGACCGACATAAGTTGCCAATTTAAGATTTGTGTGGTAGCTGTTGCTTTTACTTGGAAATTAAATAGCAGATTTGTGTGCAAGAGAGAAGAAAATCCTATCAAAAAGACAGCTTATGTTTTGGTCACACATTAACGTTCCAATTTCGGTTTTATCAATCCTCTGTTTCTGTATACATTTGTCTTTTATAAAATATTTTTTTTTTTATTCATACAATCATTTTTAACTATAGCAACATTACTATTCACTTTTAAGTGGCAAGATGTCAGACAGATCACCTCATAAGAACAATAGTATATAAACGAATGCAAAAAAATCATTAGAGTATGTTTCTCTTCATAACAGTTCAAATTTTCTGTACAACTGTCTAATATGAATATTGCTGGTCCTGATCTGGTGGCGTCAGTGCAGTGCTGGAGTAAGAGACAGCAGCAGCGGTGGTGGTTGTTTCTGGGGGCTCCAGTCTGGCACTGGCCTCTCCGGGTGGTCCTGGAGGAGGGGTGTGCACGTGGCAGGAGCTGACTGACAGCGCTACTCTCATCATGCCGGACCGTTCACTGCTGCCTCGGGGTTGGCCGTGCGTTGCTCTGATCTGGTTGGGGAACAGGGGAGGGGATTGATGTCACGGGTGGATGCAACACTAAACTAGAGGAAATGGGGAAAAGGTGGAGGGCACAGAACTCACTTGGCTTCGTCCATAGCGGCCGCATCCTCAAGAGGACCATTTAGAGCTTTGCAAGTGGCTTTTGCTTTTTCTTCTAAGTGCTTTAGACTGAAGGGAAAAAAAAAAAAAAAAAAAAAAAAAAAAAAAAAAAATTGTTGGTTAAATGGCAGTTAAATAAAAATAAAAATAAAAACAATAGCAAAAAACAGGGGGAGATAAAAGATAGAAACATTTAAAAAAAAATGTAAAACATTTAAAATATTTTTTTTTCCCCCATTTTAATTTTTAATGGACAAATAAATAAAATAATAATAATAATAATAATAATAATAATAAATCAAAAAGCATATCTATTCATCTAAATGACAAAACCTACAAAATTTAACAGCATTTTATTACAAGTTTAACAAAAATTACATTTTTGAAATATGAAATAAGTTTTTTTTGTTCTTAAATTCAGTTTTATTTTTACCAAATTCTGTTTTCCATTTTAATGGCTTCATTAAATTTTAATAAACATAAGAATCTCTAATTGATTCTAAAAGAAAAAGAAAGAAAAAAAAAAAAAATTTTCAGAAATACCATGTTGTGTATTTACATTTTTCTGGTAAAGAGTTTTATTTTTAACAAATTCTGTGTTTTCCATTATTTTCCGGATTTCATTTTAAGGGTTTCGTTAAATTTTAATAATCACAAGCATCTCCAATTGATTTTATAGGATAAAATTATTTTTTATTTATTACATTTATCTAATTGATTTTATAAGATTTTTCCCCCCCAAAATACTGTGTTGTGCATTTACATTTTAAATATTTTTTTAAAAAGTAAAGTATTTTTTTCTTTCAGAAACACAGTGTTGTGTATTTAAATTTTTCTGGTTTAAAAAAAAAAAAAAAAGATCAAATTACATTTTCCATTAATTTTCTGGATTCCATTTCAATGGTTTCATTAAATTCAGAATCAAATGCATCTCTAATTAAATAATGTTATATAAAATAAAAATTACTTATTTATTTGCTCATGATTTGACTCTCAGAGCAGTTCTAGAGATTAAGTTCTTGTTCACAGTTTCATATTCACAGACACTAGTCCATACTGTGTTTTGATTTAAGTGTACTGACCTACTTTTGACTTATTTATCCAAAATGTGCCGTGACATTCCACGTTATAAACTCCATTTTTATGACTGGATTCTGCGATTCCATCTGCATATCATA
The DNA here is from genome assembly GCA_012976165.1 of Labeo catla. Classification (NCBI taxonomy): domain Eukaryota; kingdom Metazoa; phylum Chordata; class Actinopteri; order Cypriniformes; family Cyprinidae; genus Labeo; species Labeo catla. Next base: position 216,093 of record VONZ01000859.1, read on the forward strand.
GGGGGCCCTATACTTTTGGCAATAACCTTAAAATCCCAAACATCTGCTGAGATGAGAATTATCATGAAAGAACGGCACACTTTTGATTAATAATGAAATAATTGTGCTTCTATGTTCAGCAGGATATTAAAAAAAAAACAAAAACAAACAAACAAACAAAAAAAAAAAAAATTCATATACATATATATTTTTTTATTCAATTAAATGTTTTTATTCAGTTTTAGTTAACAACTCTGTTCCCTAGACTCTACTAATAGAAAAGTATTAATTTTATTAATACTTCAAATGATAAATAAATTCTCTTACCCTGGTTTCTGACAGTTGCTAGGAGGACAATTGCTTTTCTCCACTTCCCCACTCTCTGCAACAAACAACTTTGCAGATGCGTCTTCAGAGGTAGATCGTTTCTCTTCCTCACTACAGGACGATCAGACAGGACAGCGTTTTAAAGAGCTTTCATTGCAGCTCTTAAAGCATAAAATCCCATTTTAAATCCCTGGACAAACATGCAGAATGGAACGGACCACATTAAAAGCAACGGGGCAAAACAAAACCAAAAAAAAAGTTCTGAAATGGGGTTTGGCGGACAAGTAAGATGTGAGCGTAACGACGTACAGAGACGGGAGTGACAGAACCACACAACAACTGGTTTAGACGATGAGCTTGTTTAGTACGTGAGTGTGAAATTATGGTGCAGTTTCAAAGTGATCGCATGCCAGCCAACTTTACCTTTAGGGTGGCATCAGCACAAACAGAGTCATTTCATTAATTACAACCTCCTGTAAAGTCTCATGCCAGATTTCTGGACTAGGGAAGGCCTACAGAGATGCATCCTCCTTTATCAGACTAATTTACACAAAGTTCCCAGGTTTTATTTATTTAGCCTTGGGTCCAAACTGTAGAAGTTAATAAGAATCTTCACCTTGAGTGTTAAAAGACTAGGAAACATATGGGCTTAAAGGAGAAGTCCACTTCTAGAACAAAAATTTACATATAATGTACTCACCGCCTTGTCATCCAAGATGTTCATGTCTTTCTTTCTTCAGTCGTAAAGAAATTGTTTTTTTGAGGAAAACATTTTAGCATTTTTCTCCATATAATGGACTGACATAGTGCCTCGATTTTAAACTTCCAAAATGCAGTTTAAATGCGGCTTCAAACGATCCCAAATGAGGTTGTAAACGATCCCAGCCGATAAAGAAGGGTCTTATCTAGCGAAACATTTTAATAAAAATAATACAATTTATATACTTTTTAATGCCAAACGCTGTTCTTGTCTTACTCTGCCTGGACTGTTTTTGTTCCGGTTCATGACAGTTAGGGTATGCTGAAAAACTACCATCTCATTTGGGATCGTTTGAAGCCGCATTTAAACTGCCTTTTGGAAGTTCAAAATAGGGGCACCATACCAGTCCATTATATGGAGAAAAATGCAGAAATGTTTTCCACAAAAAACAATTTCTTTATGACTGAATAAAGAAAGACATGAACATCTTGGATGACAAGGGGGTGAGCACATTATGTGTGAATTTTTTGGAAGTGGACTTCTCTTTTAAATCTTTTGGGATCAGAATGAGCTACACCTAAGGATGCATAGGGCAACTCATGCCGTTAACAACCAGCACATCTGATATTAACATGCAAATGGTGATGGATACATTACTGTTCAAAAGAAAACAAACATACCAACGAACAAACAAAACATGGTTACAAATCAAAACGCAGTGGCTGACATGGGAAAAACCAAACAAAACAAGACACGCCCCCTGATTGGCTGTACATACCGATACGATTTCAACACTCTGAAGCCACACGCACGCCAAAGAGAGAGAGGAAGCTCATGTTGTAAGAGTTGCAGTTCAAGAAGGACAGATTGTTCTTTTTTTCGTTCTCAAACAGACAAAACAGATGTTACAAAGCTCTGCATCTTAACAGCCCCCGTTTAAAAGAGACACGGTGGGCGGTCCAGGGCCTGGCTGGCTCTAGGTGCAGCAGGAGGAGGAGGAGGATACGTGACAAGGAAAGATCAGGTCTACATGCAGAGTGAAGTGAAGCTTGTGTCTCATAAGGGGAGAAGAGGAAGTGATGCGAGGCAACTGTGTGTGTGTGAGAAACCTGCAGGACTCACCTCTTGAAAACAGCAGTTTCAGTTTTGGCGTCTACAGTAAGGCTGACCGTCTCCTTCATCGAGCCGTTGGTGACCGTTTCTGTGATGCGGTCACTGACGGGCTCTTCCTCGGGGTCCGGGCTGTCCCCTACCTTCCCTCTAGGGGAAGTCGGGGTGGTCTCATTGGGAAGCCACTGATCTGTGTCTAACAATAAGATTGCTTTATTCTAATCACTGTGTTCACACATATGGACAAGAGGAATGGTAAAAAGGTCTATTCTTACTTTCTTGCTGCATGGGCGCGTTGACTCCCAGAGGGTCCACTGTTTCTATGCTGGTCTCCATGGCTACTGGGGAATTGCTCCTCAAAGGATCCTTGGGGCTAAATAAAGGAGAAAAATGAACATCTAATGAATTTTCCACATTTACTTTTTCAGTGCTGCACTTTGTTCATCAGTAGTGCAGGTCTAATCCATTTCTATAATGAAATGTGCATTAATAAGATTTTATTTACATACTATTGGAACTTTTTCTGCAATTACTTGCACTTAATAAAATCTGTAATCAAACATTTTTACAATGAATGTCCAAATTAAATGTAAAAACAATGTAAAGATGGTATACTTCAAACATACCAAGAATGAAGGCAAGTATCACCAATACAAATACTGATGTTAAATCATTTATTAAACAGATTTTTCTTTTAAATGAGAAAATATAACATAAATAACATTTGTATATGTACTGTAATTTTATACACAAACATACGATTTATATGTATACGTATTTTATATGCACAAAATATTTAATTTATTGTGTGTGTATATATTTGTTTGTATGTATGTATGCATGCATGCATGCATGCATGCATGCATGTATGTATGTATATTAAATAAATATTCATATTTGTACTGTAATTATATATAAAATATATTTTATTAATTATACATATTTGTAATACAGTAGTTTATATATAGTAGTATATTTAATTATATATTTAGTTTAAGTAATTATACATACATGCATATACACTGACCAAAATTATAAACGGAACACCTTTGTTTTTGCCCCCATTTTTCATGAGCTGAACTCAAAGATCTAAGACTTTTTCTATGCACACAAAAGGCCTATCTCTCTCAAATATTGTTCACAAATCTGTCTATATCTGTGTTAGTGAGCACTTCTCCTTTGCCGAGATAATCCATCCACCTCATAGGTGTGGCATATCAAGATGCTGATTAGACAATGACTATTGCACAGGTGTGCCTTAGGCTGGCCACAATAAAAGGCAACTCTAAAATGTGCAGTTTTATTACACAGCACAATGCTACAGATGTCGCAAGTTTTGAGGGAGCATACAATTGGCATGTTGACTGCAGGAATGTCCACCAGAGCTGTTGCCCGTAAATTGAACGTTCATTTCTCTACCATAAGCCATCTCCAAAGGCGTTTCAGAGAATTTGGCAGTACATCCAGCCTCACAACCACAGACCATGTGTAACCACACCAACCCAGGACCTCCGCATCCAGCATCTTCACCTCCAAGACCGTCTGAGACCAGCCACCTGGACAGCTGCTGCAACAATCGGTTTGCATAACCAAAGAATTTCTGCACAAACAGTCAGAAACGTCTCAGGGAAGCTCATCTGCATGCTCGTCATCCTCATCGGGGTCTCGACCTGACTGCAGTTCGTCGTCATAACCGGCTTGAGTGGGCAAATGTTCACATTCGATGGCATCTGGCACTTTGGAGAGGTGTTCTCTTCACGGATGAATCCCGGTTTTCACTGTAAAGGGCAGATGGCAGACAATGTGTATGGCGTTGTGTGGGTAAGCGGTTTGCTGACGTCAACGTTGTGGATTGAGTGGCCCATGGTGGCGGTGGGGCGTATGTTATGGACAACGAACACAGGTGCATTTTATTGATGGCATTCTGAATGCACAAAGATACCGTGAAGAGATCCTGAGGCAGATTGTTGTGCCATTCATCCACGACCATCACCTCACGTTGCAGCATTATAATGCACGGCCCCATGTTGCAATGATCTGTACACAATTCCTGGAAGCTGAAAACATCCCAGTTCTTGCATGGCCAGCATACTCACCGGACATGTCACCCATTGAGCATGTTTGGGATGCTCTGGATCGGCGTATACGACAGAATGTTCCAGTTCCATGCCACAATCAACAACCTGATCAACTCTATGCAAAGGAGATGTGTTGCACTGCATGAGGCAAATGGTGGTCACACCAGATACTGACTGGTTTTCGGACCCCCCCAATACAGTAAAACTGCACATATTTGAGTGGGCTTTTATTGTGGCCAGCCTAAGGCACACCTGTGCAATAATCATGCTGTCTAATCAGCATCTTGATATGCCACACCTGTGAGGTGGATGGATTATCTCGGCAAAGGAGAAGTGCTCACTAACACAGATTTAGACAGATTTGTGAACAATATTTGAGAGAAATAGGCCTTTTGTGTACATAGAAAAAGTCCTAGATCTTTGAGTTCAGCTCATGAAAAATGGGGGCAAAAACAAAAGTGTTGCATTTATAATTTTGGTCAGTATATATAAATAGCATTTGTATTTGTACTGTACAAATAGGAATGAATATATACACACACACACACACACATTTATACACATATACTATATTATGACATTTACATTTGTACTGTAATTATATAAAACAGTTTATTATAAACATTTACAAAATATAGTATAGCTATTTTGTTGCAAGCTATTAATACTATATTTCATAAATATATTTAAGTTATATATTGAATTATATATTTTGTTAAATAAAAATGATACATACATTCATATAAATGGCATTTATGTTTATACTGTACTTCTATATAAACAAATTATAAATATATAGTACATTAATATATTTAGTTCAAATGTATAAATATTACACACACACCTCAATTTATTTCATGAATTTAAATTTTTTTTTTTTTTTTATATAAATAAAATTAAGCCATATTAAAGATGCATTCACATGTCATGTGAATGTACCTGACAGGTGTGAAACTTGAGAAGTCGGCCCAGCCCGTCTCTCCATCTCCAGCTGCGTTCGGAGAATTCCAGCCTGCAGGTTCAGGCACTGCAGCCAGTGAGTTTGACACAGGTGCACTGGGAGCCGTGGAGCTGCCCGTGTCCATAGGTATATCATCAAAATTTGCCGTCCAGACGGGTCCTGAACCGAAGCAAGACACAGAAAAAGAATGCGTGAACCTTGACCTTCAACTAAAGACTAAATGGCAATAGATACGACAGCTGATAATTTCTTTTCTCACCATCCCCAGAGTCCACTTCCATTCTGTCATCAGCAGTAGCATTGGTAGACTCAAACGGGTCTCGCTTCCCATCTTCCTCCTCAGAGTCAGTACTCTCCTCACTATCTGTACTTCCTGAACTTCTGCGTAGGAAGAAAACCATGGAGATTCAACACACGGGCGTGATGAGAAAACGCTTTTCAGTGCGTTTCAAAGATTACAATACCTGGGGCGTCTCTGAGCTTCCGGAGCAAAAGTGACATCCTTCTCATCCCAGATATCTTCCTCATCTGATCCGGCATCTTCGAACTGCTGGATCTTCTCCTTACAGCAGGCCTCAAAGAGCGCCATGTTTGCCTATGAGCACAGCAGGAACAAACTATGAAAACACATCATAAGCTTTTCACTAAATTCAACTAATAATACACATTAATTTGATTAAATCTCTCACATACTTACACTTTCATTTGTATTCAAGGAAAAATTGATGTCTGATATTCTATCAAAAGGAATACTGCAAGATTTAAAAAAACAGATTTTAGTATGGTTAAACCCTTAAGACAATGAGCAGCACCCATCACCCACAGCATTACTGACACCTCTTCAAACGTATTAAGTTCACCATGTACACCACACCAATCAATAATCAGAACGGAGCTATTTAAGTGATCAGATGTAATCTACACAGTTTGATCCATGATTTAACACATACACAGCCCCCAAAACAGGCTTTGTGAGTTCATTGAAAAGCAACTCAACCCTAAAAATCAACCAAAGCCCACACTAATAACGCTAAACCCTCCCCAACTGATTTGTAACCAGCAAAAATGGCGGCAAATCTGAAAAGCGTCATGCACGATGGGTACTTACTCCCCGACATCATCCTGGTCGGCAAACTCTTCGTCATTGAAGCCAAACTGCTCAATAAAATTGGACGTCATTTGTTGCATCTGATAATCAGAAAAGGCCTGGCAAACCCAGGACCAACGATAATGATATAGTCTTGACGCTACAAAGAAGCTTCATTTCAAAACAGCTTAAGCGTCTTGCATCAAAAAGCGCTAAACTATTACAAATGAAGTTTAAATAGAAGTATATTTATTAAATATGTATATTTAGCATTACCATTATCATTAGCATACAAATACTAATTAATAGCAGCTTTTGAGAGCACATCCAGGCACAGACTTACTTGCTGTAGGGAGGAGTCCTGATGAAACCCGCTGTCTTTGAAATCTACCTCATCATCACTGGATGAGTGTATGTGGTGTGTGTTAACCTGAGAATGGAGGGAAAAGAAAGAAAAACTTAGTTTTGATGTCATGTGTGACCATGGACCATAAAACCAGTCATAAGGGTCAGTTTTATAAAATAAATAAGCTTTCCACTGATGTATGGTTTGTTAGGATAAGACAATATTTGGCCGATACACAACTATTTGAAAATATGGAATCTGAAAGTGCAAAAACAAACAAAACAAGAAACAAACAAACAAACTGCCTTTAAAGTTGTCTAAATGAAGTTCTTAGCAATGCATATTACTAATCAAAAACTATGTTTTGATATATTTACAGTAGGAAATTTACAAAATATCTTCATGGAACATGATCTTTACTTAACATCCTAATGATTTTTGGCATAAAAGAAAAATTGTTGTTGGCTACTGCTACAAATACAACTGTGCAACTTACAGGGTTTGTGGTCCAGGGTCACATATACTTTTATAAGCATCTTAAAAGAAGCGAGTGAATAAAACAGAGCTCACTTACTAAGTCTACAGTGTTTTTCTTGTTTGTATCTGCTAGCTGTCCTGAAGTAAACGCTTCCCATCGTTCCCTATCCTCCTCTGGAAGCTCTGCAAGTGAGCAAATGTAAGTGAAAACTGCTTTGAAACAAGTCTGAAAAAGGTATGCGTGTTAAAACGAACCTGAGATGAGCTGCTGAATTTGCGCCCCATTGGGGCCCTTGTCGCTGTTGTGGACTATAGAGTTTGCTATTCTGGTCAGGTGACCCATGTAACCTCTCCGCCTCCCACCCTCGGTCCTAAAGAAAGAGAGATGGAGGATTCAGTAAAGACCTCTCCAGACAAAACCACAGATGTGTAAACAGGACGGTTCCTCTTGTCCACAAGCAAGCGATCAGATTTCTGAGTTACTTACTGCTCCTTTTCATTTGATCCCCAGGCATCAAGAATTCTTTGTATTAACTGGCACTTCTGAAAGAGCTGTGGGTCAGAATGGGGAGGAACACATTAAACGTTGATGTGTGAGGCAAACAACTTAGGTTTCAAAGAGCGAGTGAGTGGATGGGATGATAGACTCACATGTTTGATAAGGATGTTTTCTCTTATGGGCTCTTGGTCATTTTCTCTGTTGATTTCAGGAGATTCACTTTGGGTTGAAGGCATCGCTAAGATCATCGCTGTACAGATTTCTACTTGCGTGTGTAGGAAATTATTCCATAAGTATTTGAAGTACATGTCCTTTGGACAAAAGAGACAAATTATTTTAGAACATTTATGGCATTCGAGCACAGATCATTTTATACATGCATCCTTCCTGTCCTAAATCTTTTGACAATAGCTGTGTTCCAAAACATAATGAGCTTCTGTAGTTTCAGTGTGACTTAATCAGAAAAACATCTATGCAGTTAGTATAAAACAAGGTAGTTTATTACACCCCTATTCAAAATTTGTTTTAGAGTTTTATTCAGCAAAGATACATTAAATTGATTAAAAAATGAGTGTAAAGGAATTGATAAGGTTAAAATTATTAAAATTATTTTTCAAATAAATGAACTTTTGAACTTTCAACTCAGAGAACCTTAATATATATATGTGCTGTCAAATTTAAAGCACCAACACAGGTGAATCATTTTACTAGTCTAACAGCGATAAAGCGGAAGCTCTTAAGGTAACAGCAGCCAAATAACATCACAACCCAGCTGCTGTGATGTCTATTAATAAAAAACAAAAAACAAAAAGCGGAAATCAACTTTTGTAGCTTTAAGGATTCATCTATATTTAATTTAGAATTTAGTGTTTGATAACTTTATTCAATTTCTGTATATTTCCTACTTGCTGAAGGGCACAGGTAAATAATGGGCTTATGTGAAGATTGTTTCAAGCTCACTTAAAGGAGAAATTCACTTCCAGACAAAAATTAACAGATAATGTACTCACCCCCTTGTCATCCAAGATGCTCATGTCTTTCTTTAAGTCGTAAAGAAATAGTTTTTTTGAGGAAAACATTTCAGGAATTTTCCCCATATAATGGACTTCCATGATGCCCTGAGTTTGAACTTCCAAAATCCAGTTTAAATGCGGTTTCAAATGATCCCAAATGCGGTTGTAAACAATCCCCGCTGAAGAAGAAAGGTCTTATCTAGCAAAACGATCAGTTATTTATTTATTTTTTTTAAACTACAATTTCTATACTTTTTAACTTTGAACGCTCGTCTTGTCTTGTTCTGCATAAACTCCGCTTTTTTTTTTTTTTTCAGTTCAAGACAGTTATGGTATGTCGAAAAACTTCTTATAAATGATTTAATTTCTCCCTCAACTTCAAAAATCATTTTAAAATCATCTTACATCGCTGCAGAAGTACCATCCCAGTGTTTGTAAAGTAAACATGCAATGATCAAACACCCTTAACAAAAAAGGTGAAACAGCCATGTAGGATGATTTTGAAGTCGAGGGAGAAAATTAGATGGTCGTTTTTCAACATACTGGACAACTAGAAAAAAAAAAAAAAAAACTGAGGTCAGGCAGAGACAAGCTTGAGGTTAAAAGTATATAAATAGTAATTAAAATAAATAAATAAATAAATAAATAGTCAATCGTTTAGCTAGATAAGACCCTTCTTCCTTGGCTGGGATTGTTTGATGCTGCATTTAAATTGCATTTTGAAGTTTAAACTCGGGGCACCATAGATGTCCACTATATGGAGAAAAATCCTGAAATGCTTTCCTCAAAAACAATTCCTTTATGACTGAAGAAAGACATGAACATCTTGGATGACAAGGTACATTATCTGTAAATTTTGTTCTGGAAGTGAACTTCTTTAAATTAGAAAAGTTATTTTTAAATCTAATAAATGTTAATATTGATAGCTCTCAATTGACCCAAAACTCACTGTCCTTAGTTACTGTTGCTATGTCCGACAAACAATGTGCTCCCACACTACGTCATGTTCTAACGCAGTGAAAATACATTGTGGAGCAAAGAGGAAACTAACAACACACCGACAGACAAGACAGAGCAGGTTGCAGCAGATACTGTAAAATTTAAAATCCAGGACTTTAAGCACTACTCTTTGACTTAAGGACTTCAAACAGATCTCATATCAATGTCTTTCAAATTCTTAAAGATAAATATAAATAAAAATAAATAAAACAAAATTGCAATAAAACAAAATTAAAATCAAATGATTTTGCAAAGGATTCAAGATGATTCAGACTCACTCCAAGTTCCAATCTAAATCAAATGATTTGCAATCCGAAGTTCGATACAAATCGAAGGATTGCGATCATAAAGTTCTGATCCAAGTCAAATAATTTGCAAACCTGCTCCAAAGTCCTGATCTAAATTAAATGAATATTGCCATTTTCAAGGGTTTTCCAGATTAAGTAAATTTTAAAAAGTCAAATTTAAGTACTCTGAATACAAATTTGAAATTATTGCAACATAAAAGTATATTTAAAAACTTTAATGTTAGGTGGGAATAATCACGATTTCAGAAAAAAAAAGCTTTGCCATCACAAAAATAAATCTCACTTTAAAATACATAAAAATGGTAAACAGCTATTTGAAACTGTATTAATATTTCACACCGTTTTACTCATTTATTCGTCAAACAAATGCAGCCTTTGTGAGCACAAGATATTTTTTTACAAATTTTAAAATAATTTACCCGTTCCTGAACAGTAGTGTGTTTAAAAATATATCTGACAACTAGCTTTTCTAACTGCAAATAGACGTCACAGAACTCTTAATTGCATCTCAATCACTCACTAGTATGACTCCCAATGTATTGAGGGCAATGAGCTCCTGGTTGATGATATGCGTGTTGGTCTGTAGAAGGCTGGTCACTAGTCGCACCACATTTAGACGAGTATTTCCCACTGGTGGATCCAACACTCCCCATGTGGTATTCAAGACAGTTTTCTAATAAAATTAAAAAATAAAAATAGATAAATAAACCAACCAAAATGAGCCAGGGTGTTGATATGAATTCTACATGGCATACAACAACTATACAAACAATATTAATCAAACACATATGGCTGTGAGTGCAAAACAAGCTGCTCTTTAAAAGGACAAGATTCTGCCAAGTTATATTTGCACAGGCACAAAGTGCTGTTGTTGTCCAAAGCTTAATGTAATTAGGAATCTGGAGATTACAGTCTATGTGAGGTCAGCTGATATAAAGTGCCAAAGTTTAGCCAACACAATGTTTTCACCTTTGGGGGCTCGAGCAAAAGCTGGTGAAAGTCTTTCAGCCTGGGTCTGACGGCATCTAGAATACTCTGATTGACAGAGAACGAAGGATGGTTCATTCCAGGGGGGCAAATCTCCAGATGGCCTTCAAATCTGAAAGGAAAAAGGATGTTATTCAGATATGCATGAGCACCCAAGGCGGCTGAAAAAACTATAATAATAAAATGCACTGACGCTGGTCTCCGTGTCTCAAAGAGGGTTAGAAGAATCTGGATCACACTGACTATGGCAGACTCATTCTTCTCTTTGTCAAAGATGTTTGACAGCAACTGCTCTACTGTCTCTTGTCTGAATAGGAAGACAAACAGTCCATTCAGTATTACAGCATTAGCGTGCTTGAAACTAGAGCTCAACCTTAATCCCTCCAAAAATGCCACTTTCTAAAGTCACTAGAAAGAACTGTATTGACATGGACTAACTCACTTCTCCAGTGTGGCCAGCAGGGGGTCAGGCTCCGAGCAGCCCTGTACCTGGAACATTTGATCTCTGCTCAGCCGAATGATCTCACAGAGCGACTGAGACGCGTTTGAGTGTCTCTGTGTGGAGGGAACAAGCATTTGCTGTTACGTAGCTAGCAAGCAGAGATGGGTCATCAGGACTTAACAATAAGGGCCGGTCAGACATGCAATTCAGTTGTTTTTTTTTTATTTTTTTTTTACTTTCAATCCCAACATTTTCACTAGCTTCACCACAAAACTAAAAATAAATAAGTAAATAAATAAAAAACATTAATTAAAATTAAAATGATAGAAATGATTAGATCATCATCATTTAGATTAGCGGTGCTCAAACTTTTAATACGAAGGACAAAAATTAAACAAATTTTACAAATGCACTTTGTGTTTTATTAAAAAATATTTTTTAAAAATTAAAAATTTAATTATATTTTTCTTTAAATAAAATTCACTTTTTTTCCATTTCAATGCAAAAAAATAAATAAATAAATTGTAAAAATGAGAAATTAATTAGAAATAATTATATCATTCAATGGCTCATTTTCCCATTTTTTCTCCCTCCAACTTTGAAAAACTAATTGTTTTTTTTTTTTTTTTTACTTTCAATCCCAACATTTTCTCTAGCTTCAATCACAAAACTCAGTTCAACCACAAAAAAGAATAAATAAAAATTAAAATGACAGAAATTATCATCATCATCATCATTTAGATTAGATTTACAAATGTACTTAAAAATAAAATAAAACAAATAAAATAAAATAAAAATGATATATTTTTTTTTTAAATAAAATCCATTTTTTTCCCTATTTCAATGCAAAAATAAATAAATAAAACAAATTAGATCAATTAGAAATAAATATATCATTCAGTGGCTTGTTTTGCCCATTTCTTCCCTCCAACTGAAAAACAAATCTATTTTTCTCTCTTTTTTTTTTTTTAACTATTAATCCCAACATTTTCACTAGCTTTATCAAAAAACTTAATATGTTTAAAAACATAATAAAATAAAAAGGAAAATGATAGGAATTATTATTAGATTATCATCATTTAGATTAGCAGTGCCCAAACTTTGAATATGAAGGACAAAAATTAAACATTTACAAATTTACTTTTTAAAAATAAATAAATATTTTTTTCTTGAAATAAAATTCATTTTAGTGCAAATAAATAAATAAAATGAAATTATGGCTTGTTTTCCCCATATATATAAATTATAATTTTTTTTATTACATTGGTTTATTGGACTTTACACTTACATCCTCATCTTGTGATGGTTGTACCATGTCAACCAGCCGCTGTATAACCTTCTCTTCATTTAGCCACTGCAAAAGACAAGATGAAAAGGAAACTGTTAGGTGGTATTACGATGACAGTGAGTGGATTAAATGCCTAATCCGTGATGAATTTCCTGCTGTATTCATGTGAAAAACATCCATATCTACAAAATGAAAATCTGTGCATGCACAAAACCAAACCGCATTTTACCCCAACAACACAGAGGCTCAACATCATGAAAACCCGTTCTTGTAAGTATGACAAAACTCACATTTAATACATCTTGTCTAAGCTGCTGTGGCTCAATGCAGGTGAGCATCCTGAGCAGGAGGTCCATTATAGCCGAGGTCCCTATATGTTTGATCATCAGATCCACAAAGTCTTCCCTCTTCCTGAGGAACTCCACAATCTAGATGCAAACAGGAGATTTAGTTCATCTTCGCACATCCATATGAATACAAACCAGTATGTCTAATCACATACCTGCTCTGGTTTCCTCCCAATGAGGATGCTCAAGACCTTGCTGAAGAAACTGGCCAGCAGCGGATTGAGGGGAGGCTCGTTCTGTAGGAAGCTGTAGAGTTTCATCAGTAAACTTTCATCTTCACCCAGCCTGTCATTGATCTGGCTAACATCTGAGGTCAGGAGTTCACAGGATATGTTGGGATACCTTTACACAAAAAAAAGCAGACATCCAACATAAGCTAACAGTCAATATGTTTTTGTCAAGCAAGCATCAAACATGTTATTCTTACTTATATTTGATCTTCTCCTCCACATCGTCATTGGGCTCCTGAGTGATGTAGCCCACGAGATCTTCCATGCACTGTGGCCTAACCAGGAAGTCCACGAGCTTGTGGTTCTGAGCCTTGCACTCCTGTAGGACGTCCTCTTCGTCCATCACCTCTGTCAGCGTAACGTCATCCTTCTCCAGGAGCGTGTCAATGTGGGACGTCGTGTGCAGATCAAACTTCCAAAACATGGTGCTGCTGAGGAATCAATAAATAGGAGGGGGGTTGCTTATTTTTTGCATTATGTCCATGAAGATGCTACATTTGAAACGTGACTAATTATGAAAAGGCTCACCTGAGTGTAGCAGAGACCAGAGGGTAAAAACTCTGATTAAAAATAAAATAATGCTTGTGCTCTTTGGGACTTCTGGCCCATTACAGGCACCACAGGCGGTAGAAACTGGACAGACCCTTAAATAAAGGACACATGCAGCAGAAATGTCGTCTGCCACAGCAAAAACACTCAACACACACCTGCAACAGATAGCAGACAGGAAAAAGAGGGTTATGGTTAACATATCAGGCATTGCTAAAGAACAAACAATTTTATCTCTCCTCTAACCCAAGCAATCAAAGATTAATCACATCCATAAACGGACATGCCCATTTCTGATGATATCTCTAAATTGTCACGACATTAAAAATGAATACATATTACAAAAAAAACAACAAGAGAGCCTTTTTCAGCTTGCCTGGTTTTCAAGCAGACATCACTTAAACAAAGGTTGAATCTATTCTATGAATAGAGCCTGATTTAATACAGAAACAATGCACTAGTTTACAGTGACAAATCAAAAGGTAGTATTGTTTGTGGGAAAAACAGATGAAGTTCAAAGAAAAAAAACAAGAAAACCAAACAAGTTCCTTGTTATGACATTGACTACCTAGCAACACAATAAATAGAGCTGCACTCTCACCAGACCAACTCCTCTGATCGCTCTGGAACCACTATCAACTCAGTCCGCACGATTGTGGTTTTGACTTCGCAATTGTGGTTTCAGTTTCCTTTTGTTCATTTTCCTTACAAGGAAAGTACACAATTTTCTAACATAAGGGACTCAATTATATTGGGTTGAATCCAAATGTCCATTTGACACCTCTGACATCAAATTATTATAATTGGAGACATTAACACGCAGCTATGCATTATTGAGGATAGCCAAGAGACAATTTTTCCAGTCTACAAGGTGGATGGACACACACCGCTGAGGTTAAAGGTTACAAAGCTGGCAAGCAGCCATCTTGACTTTCATGAATGGCTAAGAGGAAGGAAAGCTTATTAATAGACTAAGGGGGTTGGGCTAGGCTCACCCGAAAGAGCTGACATCGGCCTACTTCCATTCTAGAGCACACTTGCTTTCCGTCAATTTAGAGAATTTTAAAAACAATGACAAACAACCTAAAATTCCTCCTAAGAGTTCAAGTTCAATGTCAGATTTAAAATAGCAAGCACGTTGATATTTCAATTCAAAAATCTAAAGCTCCACTGAATTAAAAACATAAGCAGTAATAGACGTTAAAAAAAAAAAACGTTTTTTTTTTTTAACAGTAAGAATTTCTTTTTCCTGCTTACCAAGCCTGCATTTATTTGATCTTAGGTATAGCAAAAACATTAAACTTGATACATTTTTACTATTTAAAATAACTGCTTTCTATTTGAATACATTTTAAAATGTAATTTATTCCTGTGATTTCTAAGCTGATTTTTAGCATCATTAATCAATCCTTCAGAAATCATTCAAATAACCTGATTTGCGGCTCAAAACACATTAATTATTATGTTGAAAACAGCAGAGTGGATTTTTTTCAGGTTTCTTTGATGAAGAAGAACAGCATTTAACTGAAATAGAAATCTTTTGTAACGTAAATGTCATGAATCATCATAATTTATCAATTTAAAGCATCCTTGCTAAATAAAAGTATTAATTTATATAATTTCTTTCCAAAAAAAATTACTGACTTTTAAATGCTGACTTTGGATACATTCAAAGAAACCTGAAGGGGAAAAAAAAAAAATTTCTTAAGAACTATGTGACACTGAAGACTGGAGTAATGATGCTGAAAATTTAGATTTGATCAGAAAAAAAAATGACATTTTAAAATAGATTCAAATAGAACAGTTATTGAAATAATTTCAATTTTTGCTGTACGTTGAATTAAATAAATACAGGCTTGGTGAGCAGAAGGGACTTTAAAAAAAAAAAAAAAAAAAATTATACTGTTCAAAAGCTTTTGACTGAAATGTAGTACATACAAAATATTAATAACCTACATACAAAAATGAGGGTCAAGGGTCAGAATTTAACATCAAACATTAAATTGATCAAGATAGATAGACAGATAGATAGATATTTTAAACTGGAAAATATTTCACAGTATTATAGTTTTTACTGTATTACTGATCAAATAAAAATTCTGCCTTGGTTAGCATAAGAGGCTTCTTTCAAATACATTTACATTTTAAAAATCTTACCAACTCAAATCTTTTGAACAGTAGTAGAGTACATAATTTTATGAAAAAAAAAAGAAGAAAAAAAAAACAAAAAAAAAAGAAAAACAGTCCATCAAAGTGGACGATTATCTGCAGCACATCCTCTGATTCTGAACTCACTAGTCATCGGTGACGCGTGCATTGCACATTGAGTTTTAAATTAACATGTAGCGGTGAGCCAAATAGGACATCTATAATTATATGCATGCATTAAACAACACGGACACCACAGGTTCTATTCTGTAGCTGAGACTGCCAGACTTACATTTATATCAAGACTGTGCATAACACTGATGTATAACAGAAATACAACATACTTCTGGCCAATAATCCTCTCCGACTAGATAAAGAACACAACTAGAAGCATGCATATTCTTTTTCATCCATCAATGTCTGGAAATTACATCTACAATGAAAATGACTCAGTGACTCAATGTCAACATAACTCGGTTGTGAAGAACATCTTGACACTTGCTTTGAATGTCAACTATTACTAAACCGTGATTTACTGGTTTCTTCCTTCCTCACACAGCTTTTCAAGACAGTCCAAGTCTTTCCAGGTTCACTTTGGCAGACTTTATCTAATGTAAAAGGTCGAAGAACAATGTACTACACTAGATCACCTGTACCATTCGGCTTGAATAACTCTGAGCCTCAAATCCTCGTGACTCCCTCTCAGGGGCTATAAAAAGTCTCGCCAAACCTCTCCAGCATCCCACAGGCCACAACAACACCGCCACCACCACAAGTTGCTCCGGTTGCACTCAAAAATCGAGCCTGCAAAGATGATCTGCCTGAGTGGACTATAAAAATGTGCCGCCATGTCAAACCAACTAGACTGTTTACAAGAGTGAGTTTTCTATGAGCTTTCACATCACACAAGTCTAGAAATAAACAACCATAAGATTTTAGTGGTGTTTATACGGATGGGCCAAAATAAGGGAAACAGACAAATCTGAGATCAGTACATCAGTAAACAACTCTAAAGAAATTTAGGACTATGTAAAATTAGATATTCTAATAGAAACATCATATTTTACACGTCATTTCTACCATTTTAACCTAACCTTCGAAACAAATTAATAACATTTTCATGTAAAAATTTAAAAGCAGTACTGATTTCAAAATGCGATCTTAAAAACACATTTAACATTTCCAGACGTGCTTTCTGTTAGTGTTTTGGCGGTGTCTCAATCTCCACTACACTGCCTACCTAGACAGCATTTTGGAGCTCCCTAATCGCGTTCGAACATTCTAATACAACCTTCACATGCACTTACATTTATCAAAAAGCGTTGTCTAGGTAAACAGCTCGCTAAGTTTTGACAAAAAAGCCTTTGTGTCTCACTTTCTGAAGTTTTTCGGCACGTCAGGCCCCGGCATTAGCCGACACTGAGCTTCCGTCCGGCGTAATATTACAGATTTAACGCTTTCTTACAGTCTGGGTTGGTTTAAATGTGTCGTAGTCGCGTTAAATGTTAGAATTATTTAGTTAAAAGAGAGAAAAGGCTGAAAATATACCCTGTTCTGACTCGGCAAAACAGAGAAGTGGTAACTGGCTAACGCTAAGCTAACACAGACACACACACAACACAAATACGTACCGATTACGAAAGCGGAATACTGCCAAAGCCCGGCATGAAGACTGGCGAAGCTTTGGATAAAACGGTCACCGGAATAAAAAAGAAAAAACGGGGCGAGGTATGATAGAATGAGGTGTTTATAACAGATTGTGACAGGCGCGAAAAGAGAGACCATCAGAGTTCACTTTTCAAGATGGCGGCGTTATCAACTTCAACAACCCCAACCCCCACCTAAGGTAGAGAAGCTGTCGATCAAAATCCGCTGCTGAGCGCTGATTGGCTACCGCAGGTGCCAATTACAGCTGGTCGTGTTTGCTAATCTCGGCCTGTGTGAGGTAAATCTTCGATTTAGAAATGCCACGAAAACGGAGATTGTCTTTACAACCGTACGTTTTTAATTGGAATTAAGCAAAAGTTATAATTCCACATTTTAGAAGCAATATTAAGGTGAAGCGAATTCAGTAGACACACCCACAGCAGTTACAGCCAATAGGATTTAGCTAGATTTAAAATCGCTCGTCTGATTGGATCACGAAAGTGTCAATCAACTCCCGATTTCAAAACTAAAAGTACGGAGACATCAAAACGCACATACTGCTTTATCTTACCTTCTTCGTGAGAGCTTATCTCTTGAACGGATTTCTTAAATTTCAACATATCCAAAATATAAGGAGAAAGCGGTGATAGTTTCTGCACAATGTTGCACAAAGCAGCCCGTTCACAGTGTCGCTTACAGAATTGCCTTAACCGGCTCGTTGCTTGCAACGCCCTAGCAACAATAAGACGTCACGGTGATTGACAAGCCGTGGATCCAATCAGCGACGAGTGCATGAACCACATATTATTGAATGGAGCATCCAGTTAGCCTCAAGAAAGCATTGAAAAAATGAAATTGATTACATAAAACGGTTAATTCACATTAAGCCATATGGTATAAAATAAGCATGTGTGTATATGTGGATGTACATATATACACACACACACAGAAACACAACCTAAAGCTTTTTATTTTGTGTTTAAGTGTTTAAATTTCTTGTACCCATTGATAAAATATGGGTCAAGAGGTCCAGGGCCCCAATCTCTGTGCTCTATAGCCTGTCGCTAATGCAGACAGGCAATTACGGGTTTAGTGTAGCATGCCAAATAGGATCTGACGTGTGACCCTTATGTTAAATGTGATGCATAAATCTACAGCGTCAGGCTGTGGAACTGATCTGTTACAGATGATGACGGCTGTATTTCAGACATGCGAGATTTATTCTGTGCTGCATTTTCAATAAGCACAACAAAATCTGCAATGGATTCATTGTGCAGAGTAAAAGCAGCCAGATTAAATTTTTTTCATGTGTGATAAATTAACCCTACGATTCCTCCGTGTTTCTCTTTACAGAGTGCCATGTGGGTTTCGATGACAAAAACCATGATTTTACCAAAGAGGTTTTGCTCTGTAAAAAAAAAAATCAAACATGTGCATATGATTGTCTAACAAAATCCTGCCTCTGCTAATCAA
The DNA here is from genome assembly GCA_012976165.1 of Labeo catla. NCBI lineage: Eukaryota > Metazoa > Chordata > Actinopteri > Cypriniformes > Cyprinidae > Labeo > Labeo catla. Next base: position 235,088 of record VONZ01000859.1, read on the forward strand.
AGATCATGTCATGATAAGTGTGTAAACTAAATGTTAGGATGTGTTGTGGGCTTCTGGGGCCGTGCAAAAGATGTTTCTCATATCATCTTTCATCAGTTATCACGATTATGGTCCAGATTTTTGTTCACTTCATATATTTGCTGCATGTACTGTCAGGCTCTTTTAGATGAACAACACTCGAAGGAATGAAACATGAAGCTCCGCACAAAGAATCGCATGTTCATACAAGGGAATTATATAATTGCGGTCATTAATCATAGAATGCTTTGCATGGTGATTATATACACTGTGAAAATGATTTTTCAAAGAGTACGTTTTATTTTTTAAAAATTCAGTTTTTGATTTTTACATTTCAACATTTCATATTTAATTCAATGTGTTACATCCCATTTCTTTGTAATTATTTGTGAAATTTACTAGCAATTTCTGAGTGAAAAATTTTCCACCATCATTTTTTTCACTGGGCTTCAGTCCGTGTCATTTCATTGTTCTTTATATAGTATTACTAGTATTTTTTATGTTTTGAACTAGCTTTTATTATTAGACTTTTGTATTTTTTATTTATTTTATTTTAAGTTTGATTCATTTTAATAGCCTTTTGTTATTTTATTATTTTTTTTTAAATATTTCTATTTAAATTTATTATTTATTTTACTTTTATAATTATACACGGAAAAAATAAAATATAAATAAATAATAATAAAAAATTGCTAGTAAATTTTACATTTGTTGTAAAACTAATAATCTTTGTTTTGTTTACAACTTAAAAATGTTAAACTACCAGTTTAAACTTTAATAATAAATAAATTAATAATAAATTATATAATTATATTAATTTTTTAAGTTTGAGTATTTTATCTAATATATGTATATACATATGTGTGTGTGTGTGTGTGTGTGTGTGTGTGTATGTGTGTCAATTTTAGCTATAAGGGAAGTGGCTTGCTTTGCTGATCAATAAAAATAATAAGTATAAAAAATGTAAGAAATTATATAGTTGTAATTAATTCAATATTACAGTAAATATAGAATAAACATAATCAGTGAACATTAAAATAATAAGTAGTTTTTTTAGCGTACACTGGGCTTTAATCAGTGTCATTTTAGAATTATTTATATAGTATTAATTTTTTATATTTTGAATCATTTTATTAATTTTAATGGACTTTTGTTATTTTTATCATTATTATTATTTTTAAACATTTCCATTTAAATTTAATACATATATTTTAGTTTTATAATTACACACAGAAAAAAAAATAAAACAAATTTTACATTTACAAAAGTGACAAGAAACACATTAAATTAAGTACAAAAACTAAAATAGTATTTTCTTGTAAAACTCAAATAATCTTTGTTTTATTTACAAGTTCTAAAATTTTAACTGTATGTCAATTTAAACTTAATATATTTATTTAATAAATAAATACATTTTAACTTAGTAGGGAAGTGGTTTGCTGTGCCTATTTGCTGATCATTAAAAATAATAACTAAAAAAATGTAAGAAATGATGTAGATGTAATTAATTTAATATTAAATTAAATATAGAATAAACACAATCAGTAAAATAATAATAATAAATAATAATGATAATAATAAAATTTTCTTTTTATTTGTATAGTAATACTAGTATTTTCTATATTTTGAATGATCTTTTTTTATTAGATTTCCAGTTTTTATTTTAGTTTAAGTTTTATTCATTTTAATGGGCTTTTGTTATTATTTTTTTCTATTTAAATTTAATATATTTATTTTAGTTTTATAATTATACACTGAAAAAAAAAGAAATTAAAAAAACTGCTAGTAAATGTAACATTTACAACAGTGACATTTAAAATAATGAAAGAAATAAAAAAAATTAAAGAAATTATATATGTAATTAATTTAATATTAAATTAAATATAGAATGAACATAAAAGGTAAAAAAAAAAAACCAAATAAAACAAAAAGTCATTTGTAGTGTACACTGGGCTTCAATCAGTGTCATTTTACAATTATATATATATTACTAGTATTTTTTATATTTTGTATTAGCTTTAAGTATTAGATTTAAATATTATTACATTTAAATATTTCTATTTAAACGTAATATATTTATATTAGTTTTATACTTATACACTGAAAAAAGATAAATAAAAAAATAAATAAAAGAAATGGTAGTAAATTTTACATTACATTTTACATTACATTTGCACACCAAATTAAATGCAAAATTTTTGTAAGTAGAAAAACTAAAATAATATTTTTTTGTAAAACTAATAATCTTTGTTTCATTTACAAAATTTAAACTTAATGTCAATTTAAACTCATTTATTTTCATTTTTTTAAGTATGAGTTTTTATTGTAATATAATCAAATATATATATATATATATATATATATATATATATATAAGGGCTAAATTAAATAAATTATATAGATTATTTTAATTAATTTAATATTAAATTTAATATAGAATAAACATTCATAAAAACAATAAAAAGTAGTTTATCTGTTGATGGCAAGTTAATCTCCTAACCTTTTTACATTTTAAAATTTTATTTTAATTTTTTTACACTTTTTTTTTTTTTTTTTTTTTTTTTAAACATATAATCAGAAGATCCAGGCTGCTGCTGGTCTTTCTCTCATGACATGTAGAAGCATGTTCTCACGTGCCTTTTTTTTCCGAGACATGTTTTTAGCTCCTCTACTACACGGATCATAAACAAAGACAGACAGATGGGTACATGGAGGGGTGTCGACATCATCTCCCCTCCCCCTTCCACCCAGACAGGAGCCTCACATGTGTTCACTTCTGTCAAGTACTGAGGACTGGACTTTAAGATGAAAAATGAGAAAGGAGAATGTACATGTAGTTCCCAACTGCTGTATACAAGCGTTGGGCCCCATTTTTATAGCACTGACATCTCTGAAGTGACACTTGTAATACATTGATAAAATGATGGATACATTATGAAGTTATTTTCAGTGTACTACTCACTGATGTGATTTAATTGAAACACGGTTTGTTCTGCTGTATGATTTGATTTTTAATAAATGCAGACAAAAACTCATTAAAAAGTAATTAACTGCATTAATTATAATGCATTACCAGAGTGAATATTTGTCAAAATGTCTAGATTATATTTAGCCCCAAATTAAATGAAAGAATATAAATGTGAAGTGAAAAAATATATATTATTTACATAAGTATTTATGAATAACAGAACTTTTTTTGTACTGAATTAAAATATTTCCGTGTGACAGTAATGAGAAATTGTGAAATGTTAAAATTATTTGTTTAAATTAATAAAACCTATTTACTTTTTTTTCTATCATCTATGATCTATCATCTCTCTGTCTATTTTGAACATTAAATACACGAATATGGCTACAAGAAATACTAAAGAAATAAAATCAATCAATCAAATAAATAATTAAGTGTAACTGTAAAAGTAATTACATTTAAATTAGTATTTATAAATTATATAACTTTGTTGTACTTTGTTTGTATAATTAAAATATTTGTGTAAAAGTAATGAGAATATATATATATATATATATATATAAAGAAGCCTATTTTGATTGTTTCTCATTATTATTATTATTTGATGTATAAAAGTATTTGATAAATACATTTATAAATTCATTTGACCTAATTTATTTATTTCATTCTATTTATTATTTTATTATATAAAAAGCCTATTTTAATTATTTCTCATTATTTGATATATAAATATAAAAATATTTGACAAATATATTTACAAAATTGTTATTTAAATAAATTTAAGATGGAATATATATATATAAAGTTTTGTAAATTTGTATATTAATTTTGTAAAAAAAAAAAAAAAAAAGAATAATATAGATAGATAAATAGATAGATGGATAGATAGACAGACAAAACTAATTTGCCCTATTTTATTTATTTCGATCCATTTATTTATTATTTTATAGAATTTTTGTAATTAAAATATTTGTGTAGCAGTAAGGACAAATGTAATGACAAATATAATAATATATATATACTATTTTATTTTTATATACAAAAATATATATATACTATTTTAATTATTTCTCATTATTTGATTTATAAATATAAAAATATTTGATATATTTACAAATGAATTTGACTTAATTTATTTATTTAAGTGTATTTCTTTATTATTTTATAGATTTAATTTAATTAAAATATCTGTGTAACAGCAATAGATTAATAATTATTTTTACTAAATATAATAATCTATTTAATGAATATAATAAATTTATTAATTTGACCTATTTTATTTATTTATTATTTTATAGATTTATTTAGAGTGAAAAATGACATTAGCATTAAATACAGGAATAAGTATTAATATGAGTGTTGAGGAGGGCCATACTAACCTCATTTATAATATATTTTTAGTTCATTTTTTTCCACATGAGGGCAGCAGAACACAAAACGCCTGAAATCCCGACCGGACGTCCTGGCAATGATCAAACACACATTTATTTTATTACCGTAACATGCAATTCCACCAAAGCAATGTCACATTCAACAATAACATTTCATAACGCTGTGTTTAGAGTTATCCAGAGTGTTTCTGCATTCCCGGTTATGTTTGTTGGGTTACCACTGGACTGAGACGCACCTTGCTCAATTCAATTAACAATTGTTTTCAGGGTTGCCAACTTTTAAGTTCAGCTTGGAGTGAGATTTTTTTTTGGAGTGCGGGAGGGGCTGGATTGGGGGGCGGGTGGTGGCGATCTCGCTTCCATATCTATTTATATATATATACTGTACATATAAGGGGATAAAAATGCAGCTGAATGCTTTTTTTTAAGCACCATTTTAAACTTGGTTTTAAACTTGAATTTGAAACAAACCCTTTTCTCTATTTAACCTTAAATAATACACTAATTGTAATATATGTAATAGAAATATAAAATTGTATATATATATATATATATATATATATATATACTACCGTTCAAAAGTTTGGGGTCAGTAAGACTTGTAATAGTCTTTAAAGAAGTCTCTTATGCTCATCAAGGCTGCATTTATTTGATTAAAAATATAGAAAAAAACAGTAATATTGCAAAATGTTTTTACAATATAAAATAATGTTTTTTATTTTAACATACTTTAAAATAGAATTTATTCCTGTGATGAAAAGCTGAATTTTTATCAGCTGTTACTCCAGTCTTAAGTGTCACATGATCCTTCAGAAATCATTCTAATATGCGGATTTATTATTAGAATGATCAATGTTGGATAATATCAACAGTTGTGCTGCCAAATATTTTTTGGAACCTGTGATTTTTTTTTTTCAGGATTCTTTCATGAATAACAAGTTTAAAAGTACAGTGTTTATTCAAAATATAAATATTTTATAACAATGTAAATTATTTATTATTAACTTTTAATAAACTTTTAATTATTAACTTAATACATCCTTGGTGAATAAAAGTATTAATTTCTTAAAAAAAAAAAAACAATAAAAATGTACTGACCCCAAACTTTTGAACGGTAGTGTATATATATATATATATATATATATCATTATTGGACAAATAGTATTCAGTACTAAAAGATCTCCTTAAAATATTACAAATTATTTAACTAAAATATAGATTTCTAAAATGCATTTATTTAACTGAAAAATAGTTAAGCTGTATGGTCACATTATAAGTAAGCAATACCTGAGGGTTAAATACAAGAAAACAACAACCATATTAACCCTTACGAAATTTAACCAACATTTGAAAGCTGAAACTTTGTTTAAAATCGCAAGCAGCGTTGCCAATTTGGCGAGAGATTTACACGGGAAGAGTGACAGCGTGAGACAGAGCCTGAAAGCGAGTTGGCAACCCTGATTGTTTCATTGAAGCCCCAGTGCTCATCGTTCACTGTAAATATGGGATTGTTTGGTCTGTCGGAAATAACACACTTGCCTTCAACAAATCACGTGATTTGGGGAATCCTTTCCGTCCGTATGCCGTCCTATCTGAAATTTCAAGTTACATGCTTAATATCCACATTTTACCTGAGTAACCGATGAGCGCCGCCATAATGGATTCTATCTTCCGTTTGGGTGCTGTCATGTTCCGGCCTTAAGTTAAAATACTGTGTTAAATAATAATGTGTACTCTTATCATTTTGTCGACAAAATCCCGCGAACCTCTCCCCGGTCGCTTCATGTCATCTTCCCACTCGTTAAACTATGACAGGTGACGGTAATTACGAAACTGTAAAATGAGGAAACTATTCCGAAATGTTTTTTTAAAAACAATTTTCAGAGGTTTAACGGAAAATACGTTAATTTAACTAGAAACACTAGAGACCGGAAATGTAAAGCACCGTTCCAGTCAGGCGAGACTTCCGTGTTCGGGAAAAAGGCGCCATAATGTTAAAAGAAGACAATGATATTACATTTCTTAAAATAGAACCTTTATTATATATAAAAATGCTTTTGATACAAAAATTGTCACAAGTGTGCATTATATGAGGCATTTTTTGTACACAAAACAAAGACATTGGTGGTGCACAGAAGAGCAAAAAGCTCTTCGGTGTGAGTGGATGGTACGATCTCGACAGATTCAGTCAAACCACTGACCTGCCAAAGTGGTTTAAAAATCCAAATAAACTCATTCAGTCACATTCACAATAAACAGTATGTTACCTTGAGGGCAATGTAATGAAATCAATAGCTTGAAACATAATCTGCATCATCTATTAAAGTGGTCTTTCAGTTTTCATTTGCCTTTAAAGACATTGTTCTGTCTTTTTGAGAACTTTAAAAACACAACTAATGTAATCAGTCTGAGTTAAAATGAAAACTCATTCTGTATCTTTTTCTACATCTATGATTCTAGGTTTTACGCACGTCTAATTTACATAAGTGCTCAATTTGGCAAGAAGAAAAAAAAATTCAAGATCGTTTTGATCAGACATACATGGCATTTCAATGTGTGCTACAAAACACGTTAAAACCTGAAAAACAAATCTACTCTTTTTAGCATTTCAAACAGGGAAATACAGTTTGATTCTTTAAATTTACCAAAAAAGGGTGTGGAAATAAATCAGACTTAAATTGCGTTAAAAAAACAGTTTGTTACCACATTACCATGGTAAAATTAACCACGTATCCTTGTGTTCAAATCATAGCTTAGTTTTACTGTATTATTATTACTATAATTATTATTTTTAGTTTTTACAAAACACCTACAATGAGTTCAGTCCATGAGATATGACAAAATCCATGTAGTTCACTACAAAGCAGGTGACTTTCTGCTTCTTTAAAGGGACAGTTCACTAATATATGAACATTTTGTCATCATTTACTCACCCTCATGTCAACCCAAACCTATATGACATTCTTTCTTTTGTAGGACACAAAATGAGATACTTATCAAAATGTCCAAGCTGTTCTTTGTCGTATAATGAAAGTGAATGGTAAACAGCATAATTTCAGTCTTTAACTAGTTTTTAAACTGTTCCCCATCCACTTTCACTATGGAAAAGTGCAGCTTGGACATTCTGATAAATATCTCCTTTAATGTTTTACATAAAAAACAAGTCACGCAGGTTTTGAAATGACAAGATTTTCATTTTTAGTCAAACTGCCCCTTTAAAACGGAAGTCTAAACAAGACAATATCTCCTTCAAAGTAATGGTGTTTCACATGTATATTCAGATATGACTATACACAACCGAAGCTCTTTTGCTATGAGAGATTAATAACAATTTTACAATGGTCTATGGTCAGTTCTCTTTATATAAACAACATTTTAGCTGGCTGTTTTCATTTGTCATTATTTACAGTAAAAGATGTATGTACAATAGCAGCAAACACACTTTTGGTAAACAGGACAAACCAAACATATGCTTGGAATCGCATCATATTCACATAGAACATAATCAAAACAACACCTCGTGGCCATTACGAAAAAAATTAATTATTTACTTAATTACACATATGTACAACTCCTCCGCAGCGGATGATTTTGGTGTTATTTTGATGATTTGGTTTGCAATTAAACTCCTTTTTAAAAAAGATGATTAAATTATAACCATCTTGAAACAATATGTTCATATTCTGACATATCAAAAGGGGGGGTGCACTTATTAAAAAATATCATAATACAATTCACTCGTGCAAGCACTGTCCTGGCACGACCTCTGTACATTTATTTCAGGATGAAAATATCTGGAAAAGCGTTTCCCGTTCCTCCCCGAGAAGCTGAAATGTTTCTTGAACAAAGCGTGTGGAAAATAAAATAAAATCTTTGTTTCTTCTTTTAAAACTATTTAAAACTATTTACAAAGCGTGGCCGGTTGCCGGGTGTCATGAGGAGTCTGTGCAGGGCGAGGGGGGTGGGGGGCACAGGTGGAAGTAGCTGCGTTCTGTGGAGGGCGAGGGCGGGCAGCTCTCCTCCGCTGACATGTACTGGCTGCGCGGAGTGGGGGGTGGAGGGTAGGGGTCAGAGTCTGAATTGAGGTCCATGTAGTACTTGTTGCTTTTCCAGCGGCTGGTGGTGTAGTCGCTGTCACACACGTCTGTGCTGCAGGGGGTGGTGGGGGGCGCGACCCCTCGCATCATATACGGCCTGTGGAGGGCAAACATTCAGGCATCAGGAACTTGAGCTTGAGATATCTGACCTGTCTATGCACCCGTCCATTATCTATGCAAGCATTCAACCATCCACCCATAAATCAGCATATATATCCTAACATACCAGATATTTTAACTACCTACCTTTCTACCTATCAGCACGTCTACCAATGCCTGCCTGCCTTCTTACCTACCAGCATACCTACCCTACCATTCCAGGTATTTGAGCTATCTACCCAACTACCTATCCACCTACCAGCATACCTAATCTACCATTCCAGATATTTGAGCTATCTACCCAACTACCTATCTACCTACCAGCATACTTTCTCTACCAATTCAGATATTTGAGCTATCTACCCAACTACCTACCTATGAGCTTATGCGCATGTCTATGCTACCACTTTAGATGTTTAAAGATATTTACCTGCCTTTTCCTACTATTCCAGATATTTGAGCTGTCTACCCAACTACCTACCTACCAGCATACCTACCCTTCCTTTCTATATATTTGAAGCATCTACTTACCTGCCTATCAGCATATCTACCTTACCATACCAGATATTTGAGCTATCTACTATCAACTATCTGCCCACCTCTCAGCATATCTACCCAATCATCAATTTTTTTTTAGCTATCTACCCAACTACCTACCTACCAGCATATCTACCCTACCATTTCAGATATTTGAGGTATCTACATAAATATCTATCTACCTATTAGCGTATCTACCTTCTCATTCCAGATATTTGAGCAACCTACCTACCAAACTAATAGCATATTAAACCGACCAGACCAGATATTTGAGCTATTTATCTACCCACCTCTCAGCCTCTCTACCCTACCATACTAGATAGTTGAGCTATCTTCCTGACTATCTACCTATCTAGTAGCATATCTACCCCACCGTACTAGATATCTGAGCCATCCACCTACCTTCCTGTCTATCAGCATATCTACCTTACCATTCCAGACATTTTGGTTATCTACCTAATTATCTACCCACCTCTCAGCCTACCTACCCTACCATTTCAGATATTTGAGCCATCTATCATCTACCTACCAACATATCTATCCTATCATTCCAGAAATTTGAGCTACCTACCTACCTACCAGCATATCATCCCTACCATACCAGATATTTAAGCTATTTACCTGACTATCTACATATCTAATATCATATCTACCCCACTGTACTAGATATCTAAGCTATCTACCTACCTAACTACCAGCATATCAACTTTCCACACCAGATATTTGAGCTATTTATCTACCCAGCTCTCAGCTTATCTACCCTACCATACTAGATATTTGAGCTGCCTATCTACCTACCTACCAGCATATATACCCTATCATTCCAGAAATTTGAGCTACCTACCTACCTAAATACCAGAATATCAACCATACCAGAAATTTGAGCTATCTACCTGACTATCTACCTATCTACCAGCATACCTTATCATTCCAGACATTTTATCTATCCATCCATCAGCATATCTACCCTACCATATATTTACCAGATATTTGAGCTATCTACCTAGCTTTCAACACATCTACACCACCATAGTAGATACTTGAGCCATCTACCTTCCCATTTACCAGCATATCAGACCTACCAAACCAGATATTTAAGTTGTCTACCCAAATGCATATCAAAATATCTACCATACCAGGTATTTGAGATATCTACCTACCAGCATATCTACCCTACCATTCCAGATATAAGCTGTTTTATATCTTCATATGTACCTATCTACCTACCTATCAGCATAACTACCCTACCATAGCAGATATTTCATTCATTCATTCCATTCATTCATCCAATTATCCAGGATCTCTGGATTAATACACACCTGTAAGACCTGGTTGTTGATGGGCTGTTGGACGAATAAAACACTTCTGCGTTGTAAAGTGAACGATCTGTTGCTGGTGATGGAGGAGGGTTGAGCATCTATACACAAAGTAAAAAAACAAACAATTTTCAGTTATGACATAAACAATAACACACCAGATAAAATAAAATGTATGAATGAGCATTCAACCTAAAATACAGAAACGTTTTTTTCCTACATAGAATGGAACAATAACAATAAAGTGCTGAACAGTACAGTACCTGAGGGTAAAAAGCTCCTTTGGTGCTGGAAGAGCTGCTGGATGATGCTCCCGTCACATGGTTCCTGTCGTAAAGAGGTGCCCCACTGCTACTGCTTCCCATGAGACTCACTGAGCTCATCATGGACTTCCCGCAGGAAATACCTGCGACACAGCGAGTCAGACTCATCACACACAACAGACTCACAGGCAGACACATTATTCACCTTACGAGACTGCAGCAGACCATTACCTGTAAAAGTACCGTGCTGTGAATTCGTGGGTGCGATGAAGTTGAGGGGCACGTGAGGGGTCCCGCTGATGTACTCGTGTGGAAAGCCTCCATTGGGGCCCTTGTAATGCCGACACACGACTCTCTGACACACAAAACACATGCCTCCCATCACAAAGACAGAGAGGATGATGCCAATAACAGGGCCAATGGTGCTGGTGTGACGTGGAATGTCATTGGGAGGCGAAGGGAAATCTGTAAATGAGCCAATCAGGAATAAATATGTGGAAAGCATGGTCAAACACCTTGTGTTTTTTTTATTGGTATGGTAAACGTACCACAGAAAAGCTCGTCAGATTTGTCAGCGCAATCTGCGAAGGAGTCACACTGCTGTTTCTTCAGAATACACTGGTTGTTGCCACAACGGAACTGATTAGGCATGCAAATTGCTAATGGGAAAAAAGCGAGAGGACAGATCAGTGATTGACAACAACCAGTTTACAAAACGTATGTATACCTACACACTTTCATATAAACCCCAGACAAAATAAAATGTGGTTCAAGTGAATCATTTAAACCAGGGGTGTCAAGGTCTGGTCCTGGAGGGCCGCAGCTCTGCAGAGTTTAGATGCAACCCTAATTAAACACACCTAATCCAACTAATCAAGTCCTTCAGGCTTAATTGAAAACTGCTTAGTATGTGTGCTGGAGCAAGGTTGGAACACCTTGCGGCCCTCCAGGAGTTTGACACCCCTGATTTAAATCAATTGAGTCAGACTCATTCAGTAAATGACTCAGAATCATTTTTACTGATTCAAACAACAAATATGTTGTTGACCATTTAGTAATGGGCGTGTCCGTGCCGCATCGAGATAAAAACATCTCAACTTTTCAGAATTTGACAATTTGACATGTGACAAGAACCAACCAATTAGCTTCATCCCTTCCCATAACAACACTGTAAGTTCAGCCAAGACGGAGAAACAGCTGATCATAGCTGTACAGGGATAGCCATATATAAATAAATTTAGTTGCAGAGCTACAGCAAGCGATTTTTAGTGCTGGAAATCCGTTTGTCCTTTGCTGAAACCTCCGCGTCTTCACTGAGAGCGCAGGTCATGGTTGCTTAGCAAAGGCAGACGCCACGGAAGTGCAAGCTACAGAGCGCTTTGGAAAGTAGGAGAAAACGCGTTTTTAGGCACGACATGTGAACGGCCCCTAATAATGCATTACTGGTTCACAGAAAGGATGAGATGACAGCATTTCACCACATTTGGCACGAGGAACATTACACCATATGGTCAACTACACTTCGGTTGCCTGCCAAAACAATGGCGTAAGGATTTTCAAGAGACTAAAAATGCTGTTTGAAAGTCAAAGTAGTTTAAATAAAGAGCTGCTCTTTCTGTTGGCAGCTACATGTAAGCAAATCATCACTTGGAGACAAATCCCCTAAGTTTCTAGTATTTGCACATCCTGTTGAAAAAGAGAGCTGCTTGTCTGGCTTGTCATGCTCTTTTAGCCATGATATCTAAGCACCAGCAATCTGAGATGTTAAATGTTTATTAAAACCCAGTTCAAATATGAATAGGCCAAAAATGTGCCTCTCAATGTCGTGTTTTTACAGAATCAGTCACAGGTGGAAATTCTGGTAAATCAGCAGGTTCAAACTGCGTAATGGTTGGACGTACTGTCGCAATCCTGTTCATCAGAGCCGTCCGCGCAGTCGGGCTCGCCGTTGCAGCGCAGTTGAGAGTCCACGCATTGGCCTTTGTCGCACTGGAACTGAAGTTCGGAGCAGATGGGACAGTTCATCTCGTCGCTGTGGTCTGCGCACTCGGCGATGCCGTCGCAGCGCCACGCCATGGGGATGCAGTCGATCTCGCCAGTAGCGCAGGTGAACTGCTCGCTAGAGCAGGTGGGAGGCTCTGAGGGGGTTGCGGGTAAATTTGTGATCAGCGCAGATGCATCAAATCTGATTAGTGCATTTTTGATTTCATGCCACGGATATGTGCATTTATATATATATACACATGTAAAAATGTACCTCCACAGCTGAGCAGATTTTGAAGCAGCACCAGGTGCATGGGACACGAGCAACGTGGCGTCCCGTCGCCTTTAGCGATGCAGATATGGGAGCAACCTCCGTTGTCACGGGAGCAAGGGTGGGATGCTGTTAGGAAGATTAAAGGACAATTATACTCTCTAATCACAGGACTCTGAGGTCACATGCTCTTTAACTATATAAAACGATTTTGACAACATATGATTTGTGCAACTCAAACAAGGTTAAAAGCTGGTTTAAAACACTCAACTACCAATGGAAATTCGTTTAGATGTTGCGGAATAGTTTGAGAATTCAAATAGGTAGTTAAAGAACAAGCTGGGTGCTTTCTATAGGTGTTAAGAGAAGAGCAGCAAAATATACACTTTTTGGGAGCAAGATTATGTGTAATGTTAAATTAATTTTAATATCTTAAATACATGCTTAAATATAATTTAGCTCAAGTAATAGTTTAGCTTAAATATAACACTATAACCTTATAATCACATTAATAAAAAAAAAACATTAATAGTTTTTAATATAATCATATTTATATAATAGATCATTATATTATATATTATAGTAGACAGAAGATTTCTGTTCTGCCTTCCATAAAATAAATAAAATTCTAATTAAGGCTATAATAATTGACTTCAAATGTAATTTAATCAATATATTAATCAGATACTTACATTATTGTACTATAGTAGATCATTATATTATATAGTACAGTACACTGGTTCTTCCATCCATAAAGTAAATAATAAACATTATTTAATATAATAAATTTTCACACAAATGCTATGTTATGTTAGATTAGATTATGTTATGTTATGTTATATTATATTATTATAAAGTAAGTGACAAAAGAACTTTCTGTTCTGCCATCCATAAAGTAAAAAATATAATAAATTCTAATATAAATTCTAATAATTTATATTTATTTTATAATAATTTGCATTATATTATATAGTAAGTGACAGAAGACATTTCTGTTCTGCCATCCATAAAGTAAATAATACAATTAATTCTAATATAAATTATATTATATTATATAGTAAGTGACAGAAGACTCTTCTGTTCTGCCATCCAAAAAGTGAAAAATATAATAAATTCAAAAATAAATTATAATAATTTATATTTATTTTATAATTTATATTATATAATATTATGTTATATTGTTATATTATATTATATAGTAAGTGACAGTAAGAAATAGTAAGAAATAATATACAAAAAGTAAATAATGTAATAAATTTCACTATAAATGATCTATATTATATCTTATAATGATATTATATTATATCTATATTATATTATATTACATTATATTATATTGTCAGTGACAGGTGGCTCTTCTGTTCTACCATCCATAAAGTAAATAATGTAATAAATTCTAAAATTATAATCATTTATATTTATTTTATAACAATTTATATTATATAATATTATGTTATATTGTTATATTATATCATATAGTACGTGACAGAAGACAGTTCTGTTCTGCCATCCATACAGTAATAATATAAAAAAGTAAATAAAATAATAAATTCCACTATAAATGACAATATATATTATATTATATTATATTATATAGTAAGTGACAGAAGACTCTTCTGTTCTGCCATCAATAAACTAAATAATATAATAAATTCTAAAATAAATTATAATCATTTGTATATATTTTATAACAATTTATATTATATAATATTGTTACACTGTTATATTATATTATATAGACAGTTCTGTTCTGCCATCCACACAGTAAATAATATAATAAAAAAGTAAATAAAGTAATAAATTCCAATATAAATGACAATCTATATATTATATTATATTATATTACATTACATTACATTACATTACATTACATTTATACAGGTAGCTCACAAGTTTTTTGGAATGAAGCTATTGTGTTTTTTTTGTTTTGTTTGTTTTTTTTTTTTTTAAATATATGACATATATAAATATATTACCAAACTCTTCTGGTTCCATGTACTCCACCGCATGGATGCCGGTCAGGTACTGGAGTCGCCCCTGAATGCGGGTCCTCTTTTCTCCGGTCAGCTTGTCCACGCATTCAATCATCTGCTGCTGTTTGTCGATCCAGTACAGGTGATCGCCTAACACGGTCAGACCGACAGGCTGAAGGATGTTGGAGTCCTGGAGAACGATACGATTGGCCCCTGGGAAGCAAACAAAGAGATCCACAGAGTCATAATTCAGGTTTTTCCACTCTCACATTATAAATCGTATCTTTTCGGCCTTTGTGTTGGTCATTTGGCTGCAGAGGAGGGTTCAGTTGCGTAAGCAGATTAGCCGTGGCTTAAGGTGTGATCATCTGTCTTATGCTAACATCAAACACCAGAGCCCAGCATCTGGAGAGACTTTGCTTTTTGGCAGCTTATTGGCAATAATAAAGCGATAGAGTGATTTTCTGTGACGAAGGCACTTGAATAACCCTCTGAAGAGTAAAGTTACAGTCTATCAAATTGTTCATTAGAGCTTTGTCAATGTATACACCAGGTTAAGACATCACAGACTATGCTGTTTTGATTAGTTTAGACTAGACTGTATTGATAATATATAGACGGTGGCTGGCCTGCGCTCTCTGCCTGTATTTGTTTGGTTTCCATAGCTCTGCCATTTGACATGTTTAGAAGATCAAATCTCATTGAAGAGGTCAAAAAGTTGTCCTCGTTTCACATGGTGTTCCAGAATACTGCAGAACTGATTGCAATCAATTTGCCCACGGGTGATACAATACAAGACAGGAAACAAAAACATTCTGAACATCAGATTTAGTGACATGGCTACGTGACGAGGGAAAAGACTTAATCTTTCTGGCAAAGCCCTGACATCAAAATTGGTCTTCAAAATAAATGACTAATATTGAGATGTATGGGAACATTTCATTTTCAGTCATTTCAACTCATTTTCACTCAAATTTTTAGACTGATAATCAGGTTATGCACTATATCTTGTTATTTTACTATTATTTATACACATTACAGTATTTATTAATATTTTGAATTAACTTTTATTTTTACATTTTAATTTTTAAGTTTTAGTAATTGTGTTGTGCTGTTACCATTTTTATTGCCATTTTTTTTTTTATTTTGAAATATTTAGCTTTAATTTTATTTTATTTTAATTAGTAATTTTAGTGCTTCAACTTAAACTTACTTCAAAGCACCATTTCTAAGTTTCATTTATAGTTTTAAGTTAAGAGTTTTTTTTTTATCTTGTTACTTTATTTTATATAATTCCAGGTTTATTCCTATTAATGAAAATGTTTTTTAAAAAAATGTATTTTTAGTAACAATAACAACACTAATTTGTACAATATTAGTTTAGACTTTAGCAAATATTATATATATATATATATATATATATATAGATAGATAGATAGATAGATATAGATAGATATATAAATATATAAAATTACCTTTAGATTACTTTTGTTGCCATCTATCCCTTTATTAATCTCAAAATGAATATCTATTTTTCATACTGTACATTGTAATCTAGTGATTTTAGTTTTTATTTTACTCAGACAAAACAGATGTTTCGATATTGGCCATAACATGAAAATCACATTAATTACCATATATAAAATATATTTTAATTTTTATTTTAGTAATTGTATTGTGATTTTGCCATTTAATAAAGGTTTCGGTTTTTTTTGGAAATATTTAATTTTTTTAAATAATATTTGACATGATTAATATTTAATATAATTTTTTTTTTATTACAATTTTTGTTTTAGGAATGTTAGTACTTCAACTTATTTCAGTTAGCTGCCAAAGTGACATTTCTAATTGTGAAATATGTTCTGAAGTTTGGTCCAATTTTTTTTTTTTTTTTTTTAAAGCTTTAGTTTTAGTTACAATAACAACACTGATTTGTACAATATTAGTTTTCAGTGGATTTTAGCTGTATTTTTTTTTTCTCTCAATTTTAGTAATGTTAGTACTTCAACTTAAACTTACTTTGGTTAGCTGCCAAAGTGACATTTCTAATTCACATGCATGTTTTTGAGTTTGATCCTTTTACTTTATTATATTTTAAATTTTATTTCATGAACATTTTTTTAAGCTTTAGTTTTTAAAAGCTTTTTTTTAATTTTAATCTTAGTTTTAGTAATGTTAATACTTCAACTTAAAATTATTTTGGTTAGCCAAAGTGATATTTCAAATTGTTATGCATGTTTTTTTTTTTTTTTTAATTGTATTTTATTTTATTTTACTTTATTTTATTTTATTTTATTTTGTTAGTTTTAGTTACAATAACAACACTGATTTGTACAATTTTTTTCTGTGGATTTTAGCTTTAATATATCTATATATATCTATACCTATACCTATATCTATATCTATATCCATCCATCTATCTATGTATCTATCTATGTATCTATCTATCTATCTATCTATCTATCTATCTATCTATCTATCTATCTATCTATCGCTATAGCTATATCTATATATTTTTTTAATTTTAGTTTTAGTAATGTTAGTACTTCAACTTATTTCGATTAGCTGCCATAGCGACATTTCTAATGTTTATTTACGTTTTTAAGTTTGGTCCAATATAATACAATATTTGATTTTATTTTACTTTTTATCATTTTATTTTATGGTATTTTATGGTATTATTTATTGAAAATGTTTTTTAAAGGTTTTGGTTTTAGTTACAGTAATAACAACACTAATTTGTACAATATTAGTTATTAGTGGATTTAAGCAATTTCTTAATAAATGTATTGAGATAGATTAGATAGATTACACTGTAAAAAAACAATTTGTTGAGTCTACTTAAAATAATTTGTAACCTGGCTGCCTTAAAATTTTAAGTTCAGGCAACTCAAAAAAAGTTTATTCAACTTGAAAAGTTAAATTATACTAAGTGACAACTTAGATATTTGAGTTGAATCAACTTAAAATTTTAAGGCAGCTGGGTTACTTACCCATCTGTTAAGTTTAGCAAACACAAATATCTAAGTTGTTACTTAGTACAACTTAACATTTCAAGTTAACTAAACTTATTTTAGTTGACTGAACTTAAAATTTTAAGGCAGCAGGGTAACAAATTATTTTAAGCTGACTCAACAAATTGTGTTTTTTATTTTTTACAGTGTAGATAGATAGATTAGATAGATATTGGCCATAACATTAAATTTGCAGCAGTATTTACCAGATAGGTCACTGCTCTCAATCCGTTTCAGGTCCGCGTCCACCCAAAACAGTTTGCCCAGCTTGTTGTCCAAAGCCAGTGCTACAGGGCGGATCAAACCGGTCGTGAACAGGGATTCACGCTCCGTCCCATCCAAAGATGCACCTTCAATTTTAGCCGAGCGATCCTGGACAGTAGTGAAGTACATGTACCTGTGGGGGGAAAAAAAAGGGGGTTGGAAGTTACATACCATTTCCTAATAAAGAAAAGTGACAAAAAGTGACTTTAATTGGATTAAATAAACATCTTTCAAGATTTTATTTACATTCAATAAAAGCGTTTGTAGTAATTGCACTGAATAGCAAACACATGACACATGATCTGTAGGAATGGATAAACATTCATTTGTTGAATGGAGGGAACTGCTTTGATGTGTCCGTGTTATTTTGACTGTGTGGGAGAACTGGTGTATATCTTCACACATCCCAAAAGCCCTTTAGCCCTAATATTATGTCTAGACCAGTCTGTGATAACTCTCAAAGGTGCGCTGCTCCTTTGTTTTCAGATGCTGTCTGGGAAACCCACAATTTGCATCTGTTAGCAATTTAGCTGGGCTTAAAAAAACAGAACGCCGATATTGATATCGTACAATACAGTGCTTGAATGTCTTTAAAAAATTAGATATGCTATCACAGCAACAAAGCAAACCACTTAAAAACAGTTACATCCTTTGGGAAACGTTTGGGGGATCTACATTATACGTGATGCATTTCCAGTGCAAAGATGGGAACAGAAGAAACCCCACAATTGGTTTGGCTGATGGATCTGAAGACGTCTTTTCTGAGTCAGAGCACTATGGAGTGTTATATACTCGCTAAACGTCTGCCAGCGTCTGACTTTGGCGTGGGGAATGTAGCATATTGCGTATTAAATTTCCCACCTGCGATGTTAAACAGATCCTTATGCGAACATCTTTGAAGATAGTTTGATCCCGAACGATCTGAAAAACTAGGTAATGCAATGCTTCATCAATTTTATGACATTTTGAGGTTGTCTTTTAGAGAGGGTCAACGCAAGATCTTGACCAGAACAAATCTGCCTCACAGAATGAAAAGATGATACCGTGTGAATAAAAAACAAAATCACATGGAAATTTCTTTAAAGGAATAGGTTAAAAAAAAATAAAAGAAAGCTCTGTTATTCATTACTCAAGTCATTCCAACCCCGTTAGACCTTCGTTCATCTTCAAAACACAAAATAAGATATTTTTGATGAAATCCGAGAGTTTTCTGACCCTGCATAAACAGTAATGCAACTACCACATTCAAAACCCAGAAAGCTGGTAAGAAAATCGTTAAAATAGTTCATGTGACATCAGTGGTTCAACCGTAATTTTATAAAGCTATGAGAATATTTTTTGTGCACAAAGAAAACAAAAAGAATGACTTTATTCAACAATTTCGTCTCTTCCGTATCAGTCTTTGTAAACAAAGTCGTTTTTTGTTTTAAGAAAGCTCTCAGATTTCATCAAAAATATCTTAATTTGTGTAACAAAGATGAACAAATGTCTTCCGGGTTTGGAACGACATGCGGGTGAGTAAATAATGAAAGAATTTTCATTTTTTGGGTGAACTAACCCTTTAAATCCATCATTTTTAGACTCTCTGAATTATCTAAAACCATTTTAATAATTTTTGGTAACTGAAAAAGTTAAAATTAAAAATTAGAAAAAAAAAAAAAACTTAAACTTAAACATGTAGAAATGGAATATAAGGAAACAGAAATAATTAAGGTATTAATATTACTAAAACTGAAATAAAAATAAATAAAAGCTTAAAAGAAATATTTAAAAAATGACTATAAAATAAAAGAACTTAACTGAAATAAGTTGAAGTACTAAAATACCAAAACTAAAAGACAATTACGACCAAAGCACATGAAATTATTAAAATGGGAACTAAAACAAAAAAGCTCAAAGTTAATTATGTAAAAGTAAAACTTTAAATATTTTTTGGTAATTGAAAAAGTTGAAATAAATAAAATCGAAATGTTGACTTTATTTAACTGCAACAAGTTAAAGTACTAAAATTACCAACACTGAGCTAAAAAATAAAAGCTAACTAGAAATACAAAAAAATGATGAAAATAAAATAATTTAACTGAAATAAGTACTAAAATACAAAAACTAAATTGAATAAGATATGATCAAAGAACATAAAATTACTAAAACAGGAACTAAAATGAAAAAAGCTCAAAGTTAATTATGTCAAATTAAAACTTAAAATAATTTTTGGAAATTGAAAGTTAAAATAAAATATTAGAAGAAAGCCTTAAACTTAATGTAGAAATTGAATAAAATATAAATGTTGCCTTTTTATTTAACTGCAGTAAGTTACCGTACTAAAATGACTAAAACTGAAATAAAAATAAATAAAAGCTAAATAGAAATATAAAAAATGACTAGAACATAAAATAATTAATGAAATAAGTTAAATACTAAAACTAATAAAATATGAACAAAGCACAAAAAAAATTATAAAATGAGAGCTAAAAGCTTAAAGTGAATTATGTAAAAGTGAAACTTAAAATATCTTTCGGAAATTGATAAAGTTAAAATAAAATATTAGATGAAAACCTTAAAACCTAAAATATGTAGAAATGGAATAAAACAAATGTTGCCTTTTTTATTTAACTGCAATAAGTTACAGTACTAAATTTACTAAAACTGAAATAAAAAGCTAAATATAAAAAATTACTAGAAAATAAAATAATTTAAATGAAATAAGTTTAAATACTAAAATACTAAAACTAATAAAATGACAAAAGCACATAATTACTAAAATGGGGACTAAAATAAAGCTCAAAGTGAATTATGTAAAAGTAAAACTTCAAATACTTTTTAGTGATTAAAAAAGTTAAAATAAAATAAAATATTAGATGAAAACCTTAAAACCTAAAATATATAGAAATTTAATAAAACAGAAATGTTGCCTTTTTTAACTGCAATAAGTTACAGTACTAAAATTACTAAAACTGAAATAAAAATAAATAAAAGCTAAAAACAAATGAGTAGAAAATAAAATAATTTAGATGAAAAAATTTGTAGTACTAAAATACTAAAACTAATAAAATGACCAAAGCACATAACAATTACTAAAATTAGAACTAAAATAAAGCTCAAAGTGAATTATGTAAATGTAAAACTTCAAATTGTAGTGACTGAAAAAGTTAAAATAAAATAAAACATTAGATGAAAACTTTAATCTTAAAATATGTAGAAGTGGAATAAAATAGAAATGTTGTCTTTAACTGCAATAAGTTAAAACAATTAAAACTTTCTAAAATACTAAAACTAAAAACAATAAAATACGACCAAAGCACATGATGGGAACAGATGGGAACAAATGGGAACTAAAATAAAAAAAAAAAATCTATAAATAATACTAAAGACTGTAACAGGCATAGCAAATCATGCTGATTCTATTTACCCAACAAAGCAGCATAATCATAATGGACAGATTAGGGAATGCAATGAACTTGATCTTAAGATATGCCAGTTTTTGTGCCAAAATGTGTCTGTCCTGCCACTTTTATGGGAGAAGTCCCCTCCACCCAACCCAGACGAGGCTGTGAGGGTGAGACGTAAATAGAAAAGCCACTGATGACGGTCACACTAACAATGGGACACACAATTACAGTGCATGCAGCCAACGCCTGCGTATGGTCGACCCGCTAGTGAGCGCCGCGGCACGGGGACCACAGAGGGCCATCTGTTCCACATATCTGGCTATTGGAGAGGCCTGGATGGAATCAAGAGTTTTCCTACAATGCGAAAGAAATGGCGAAGGGCCCCGTCATTAGTCATCCCGTTCTATGTTGTAATTTCAAGTCTGCCGGCCATATATCAATAAACATTTGATAAGGTGTTGTTATGTTTATGGAACGGAGCCAAACCGAAGCTGAATAATAAAATCTGGCCCTGGGGTTTTAGACATGATGAGCAGTTAAATTTAACAAAGGTTGTAATGATAATGGCATGTCCTATGTTTTATTTGGTAATTAATAATCGTACCCTTTCTCAGCATTCACCACGATAGCGCGTGGCTTGTCCACGTCATCCTTCAGGACCTCCCCGATCACGTGGCCGTCCATGCGATGGATGTTGATGGTGTTGGTGGTCTCGCAGGTCCAGTAGACGGTGCGACTGTAGGGGTCCAGACTCAAGTCATGAGGCTGCTTCGGGTGGAGGTTGGTCGGGGTCATCACTGTGGACGCCTGGATAATTCAGAACAATTAAAATTCAGAATATTTACCCAAATTAATCACAATTAATTTATTTATCATATCACATAATTTAATGGAAATAATGTGAAACTAATTCATTGGGATAAAAATAGATAAGATATTAAGAAATATTTATATTATATGTATATATATATATATTATATATTTATTAATTAATAATATATTTTTTAAAATGATTAATACAAGTAATACAATACTATAACAGTTAAAATCAATAATATTATCATTATTAATATAATATGCAATATAATACTATAATATTATTAATAATAAATTATTATCAAAGATGATAAAAAATAATAGTAATAATAAGAATAATAATAAGACTTTTTTGCATTATTAATATAATAAATAATATATATTAATACTATTTTTGCATTATTAATATAATAAGTAACATAATGCTATAATAGTATTATTATTATTATTAATAATAATAATAATAATAATAATAATAATAATAATAATAATAATGGATACTATCAAAATGGTAATGACAATAATATTAATAATAATATTTCTGTATTAATGTAATAAGCAATATATTACTATAATATTATTAACAATATTAATAATAGTTATTATCAAGATGATAATGGTAACAACAATAATAATACTAATAATAACAATAACAAAAATAATATTTTTTGCATACAATTATAATGGTTATCATCAAGATGATAATGAAAAAGCAGATCAGATATTAAGAAATATTTAAATATGTAAACTTTTTATTAAAATGAATAATAATATTTATATAATAAGTAACAATACTATAATATTAATAATAATAATAGTTATCAAGATGGTAATCTCAATAATACTATTAATATTTTTTTTAATAGTAGTTGTTATAGTTAAGATGATAGTAATACTTTTTTGCATTATTAATATAATAAGTAATATAATACTATATAATTACTAATAATAATAATTTTTGTCATCAAGATGATAATGATGATGATAATATTTTTGTATTATTAATATAATAAGTAATATAATACTATACGTTTATTAACAATATTCATAATAGTTATTATCAAGATGACAATAATAATAATAATAATAATAATGATAACAATAAATTATAACTTCTTCAAATAACATTCAATTAAATAATAAATATAATATAAACATTTAATAATAGACACAGTGAGTATACTATTATGATCAAGTAACATCAACATAGTTTAATGGAACAGTCACCTGACTGCCATCGTCTCGGGCCCTGCGGATGTTTTGTCGACCATCCACCCAGTAGACGAGGCGTTCCAGAGGGTCGAAGCTGATGGCGCGCAAGTTCTTCATAACGTGGATGGGTAGAATCATGTCTGGACTCTGTTCTCCCAGGACCATTCGACTGATGGAGCTCTTCTGGCTGAAGAGCAGGAAGCTAGAGGGCGCTGTGGAGCAAAACAAGTGGATTGCGAGAATGAGGGATCCAAACTAAACTACAGGAGCACAGGTCAACAATGGACATTTCAAAACCAGCTCCATTCCTCTGATCAGAAGGTGAAGGTCAGCTAAATGCAATCATACGAGCTGAACGCAATCAGCCTTTCCCTCCAGGCCATGAAAGAATGAAGAAACGAGAGGGAGTAAAAACACAAGTCGAAACACATTAGCGTTGCCAAGACCTCTGCACCCTTGGCCAAATGCTCTCACCGTGCTCCATGGCGTGCTCGTTTAATCCAAGTTCTGTAATTTTTAAGCTTATAAGGAATTAAATGCATATGACTGAGTTTTGCATGGCCGGGAGCCATTGTTTTCTAATGCCGTTTCAATCTGCCAACTGCATCTTAAAACCCATGACTCACTTTAATGTCGGTAAAACCCAATGAACTTAATGGCTGGGAGACCATAGATTACTTTACCCCGATGGCTGCTAAAATCTCCAAACAGTGCATTTTAATCAGGCTTTAGCAATAAGAATAATAATACAGAATAATAGAAATAATAATCAGTATTATTTACATCATTAGTAGTAGTGTATAAAGTATAAACATTCAATATGTGTTTATACAACAGTAGTAATAATATTTATCATATTTGTTTATATATAAATGTAAATAATACATATGTAAAACACACACACACACACACTATAATAATAAAAATAATAATAATAACAATTAGTATTATGATTATTATGATTATGATTATTATGATTATGATGATGATGATGATTATTATTATTATTATTATTTAAAATGTTTTAATAATATTTAAGTCCTTATTGTTGAACCCTGATTAAAATTCACTGTTGGGATTATACTATACTACTGTAAATAAATTAACAATAATAATAATAATAATAATAATAATAATAATATTTTTATTATTATTATTATTATTATTATTATTATTATTAATACATATCTGAAAAGATAATAATAATAATAACTACATTTATTTAATAATATTGTCCTTAATAAACCTAACATTTACAGTTAGAATTATAATAATGCAATTAAATGTATAATTAATAATAAATTATATAAATTGTAAAAATCTGCACATCTGCACAATACCAACATTATCATTATAATAAATATTATTATTATTGATTTATTATTACTACTATTAATTACAGTTATTTAATAGTATTGTTCTTATTGTTAAAACCTGAATTAACATTCCCGCTTCGGATTTTAATATTGAAATATTTATAACCTTTTTTTTTTTGTAAATAATTGTTTTGTAAATAATTGTAAATAATAATAATAACAATTATTATTATTATTAATTATTAATTATTAATTATAATTTTTAACAAATATTGGCAGGCCAAATAAAATCTCAATTACCTCTGCTTCAGGAGAAAAACTTCAAAAAACTTTTTCTTTTTAACTGTTGAACCCTAAA
Source organism: Labeo catla (assembly GCA_012976165.1). Taxonomy (NCBI): domain Eukaryota; kingdom Metazoa; phylum Chordata; class Actinopteri; order Cypriniformes; family Cyprinidae; genus Labeo; species Labeo catla. The sequence goes on from VONZ01000859.1 coordinate 260,373, forward strand.
ATAATTGTAAGCCATAGGAGAAACAAAGGTACCAAAATGTAGCAACTTTAAACACCTTACATTTCCCTTCTAAAACCCTCTACGCCAGGGGTGCCAAACTCAGCTCCTGGAGGGCCGCAGCCCCGCAGTGTTTTGTTTCAACCCTACTCCGACACACATACAATGCAGTTTTCAATTAAGTCTGAAGGACTTGATTAGTTGGATCAGGTGTGTTTACTTGGGGTTGCATGTAAACTCTGCAGGGCTCTGGCCCTCCAAGAACTGAGTTTGACAACACTGCTCTACGCCAAAACTCACAGCTGCAGTTGCGTCCGTTTGCCTCCAGGGTGTAGTGGGAAGCGCAGCGGCACTGGGCTCCAGACGGTGACGCCAGGCAGAGATGGGCGCAGTTGCCGTTGTTCTGTGAACACTCGTTGGCACCATCTTGTCTGGAGGAGTGGAAAACCAGGATGTCCATAACATACTCCAGGTGTCCTTGTACCACCGTTCGGTTCAAGCCACTGCGTTTGTCCGCCCGCTCGATGCTGCGCAGGTTCCAGTCGGTCCAGTAGATGTAATCGCGATACTGGGTCAAGCCAAAAGGATGAGGAAGATCGTCAGCCACTATCTCTCTCTGCAAACCTGAGGAAGACAAACAATGCTTTTAGTCTATTAAAGAAGGTTGGAGGGTCTAATATTGTCTCTATGATTTAAGAGGCATTAATGCTGGCAGTGGGGTTTTTAAAATCTATGATTTGTCACCTTGCATGTTTGTAGACTCAATCATGCAGGTGTCCAGGTCTGTCCAGAAGAGTCGCTGGTCGATGAAGTCAATTGTGAGTCCGTTGGCTCGACCCACTTTGTCCACCAAAGTCACAATGTTACTGCCGTCCATGTGAGCTCGAGCTATCCTGGGTCGACCTCCCCATTCGGTCCAGTACATGTACCTGAAAACCCAAATCATTTACTTGGCATATCTAACAAAAGTAGAATGAACTTCACCTGTCATTATACTGACAATATGAGCTAAATTACTTATTATCATCATATAATTACTATCATTTTTATTTACATGAATAAATATTTGATAAATAAGCATAACATTTACAAAAAGTCATTTAAATACTTAAGTTATCAATATTTATTTAAACATTTAAAAACAATTTAAAACATTTATTATTGATTGTTTAAAATGAACTATTTTATAAAATACAATGAACTAATAATTTAATGTTTAATCTAACTGCTTTTAATTTAACAGTCATTTTTATTTGCTATATAATTCATATATATTTATATTTATTATTCATACATTAAAACATTTAATTGATAATCATTAATAAATAAAAAAATTGGATAGTCTTTATTTGATACTGAAATTACTAATATTTATTTATATATAATATTTAAAATTTAAGTTATTGTATAAAAATACAAAAAAATGAATGAATGACATGAATGTTTAATTCAGATACAATAAAGAAAATAATACAATAAATAATGTACTATTGATTTATTAATCATTTTATTTGCTATATAATTTGGTCATTATTTTATGATCTAACATACATTAATTGTAAATATTTTAATATTAATATTCAAATATACAAATATTAATATCTATATTTATAAATAAATATACATATTTACTTCATAAAACGCAGTGAGTAAATGAATGTCGAGTTACAACAAATTCAATAAATCATTTTTATTTCCTATATAACTAAATATTAAATTATTAAAACAAGCATTTAATTGAATAAACATTTAATTAATAATCATTAATAAATTTTTTTTTTACTAAATTTATTAATATCTATTCACATATAATATATAAAAATAACAGTAATATAAATTTAATTTATAAATAAATGAATTTATAAAAATATGATTTAATGTTTATTCCAGATGCAGTGAACAACAATAAAATACAGTAAATAATGCACTATTCATTTATTAGTAATTTATAAAATACGTCAAAATATTAATAAAAAATATGTAATAATTATAAAGTACTGTATAAAATACAATGAATAAATGAATATTTAGTTAGATCATTTTTGATATTTTAATAGTTTAACGAAATATTAATTCTAATTGTTCATAATATATATATATATATATATATATGAATAAACATTTAATTAATAATCATTAATAAATAAAAAAGAAATAACCTTTATTCTATACTGAATTTACTAATATCTATTTATATATAATATATAACAGTAATATGTAGTTAATTTATAAATTAATTCATTTATAAAAATATAATTAATTAATGTTTATTCCAGACAGAGTAAAGAACAATAAAAATACAATAAATAATGTACTATTAAAATAAAAAAATATGAATTATAATTATTCATCATTTATTAATAAATAAACATGAAATGAATAATCATTAATAATAAAAGTCGACTGATACTGTACATAAAATATTAAAAATAATAGTATTAATTTATAAATAATTTAATTTGTTAAAATAAAAAAAAAAAAAAAACAGGAACTAATACATGTTTAGTCTATGACATGTATGATGGGTCAAACTTAAAGGAATAGCCAGGCTGAGTTATCAGTGTTAAACAAAGCAAATGTTACTTTTCCCTCCATCGGGTAAACAAGCGGTGAAAAGCACACCTAACCAATTTCTCAGCCCACTCAACACACCACTGGGCTAAGAGTCAACTGAGTCAACACCTCTCAGTGTTAAGGTGAAAAGAGACAATGCTGAAGAATGCATTGGCTAATAGAGGCAGTCGTGCCTCAGAAGCCACAGGAATGCCTGCTGGGCGCTGGAGGACATGACTTCACTCCTCTGAGCCACATGCAGGGGCCGCGGCATGTTGGCACTTGTCTTCTGCCACACATACAACTTGATGCCCCGAGGAAACGCTGTAATACGGACGAGCGTGTCTGTGTTTGAGTAGGAGGCTGTTAAATCAGATATTTCATAGTGGTAATCGATTAGCATACTTCCAGAGGGCTACAAAATGTAGGAAGCCTACGGTTAACCAAAACACAAGCGGATACGTGAACATGTACATGTGCAACACGGTTAAAGTGATATGCAATGAATTTTAGTAGTCAGACGACAGACTTTAAAGTTAGTGTTCCTACCCATTGGCAGGATCCAGGGCAAGAGAGCGAGGGTTGTCCAGGTCTTTGCAGACCAGTACTTGTCGGTACTGGCCGTCCAGCCGGGCCACTTCAATACGGTTGGTGCCGGTATCAGCCCAGTAGAGGTTTCGACCCATCCAGTCCACAGCCATTCCCTCAGGATAGTCCAGGCCAAACTCAATGACTGGTTCAACTGAACTGCCATTCATGAAGGCTCTGCTTATAGTCTAAATAAGGAAAGTAATTAAGGAAGTGAGTACATAAACACACACACACATAAACAAACACACACATAAAATTGTGCAACTGTCACAAAGTTCAAAAAAAGCCCATAAGGCTATTTAAGACTAAAGTTAAATGAAGTTAATGCTAAAATTATTTTATTAGTCATTTTAATATGTTATATATATATATATATATATATATATATAATGACATGATGTTATATAATATATAATTATTGACATTTACACTAATAGCTTTTGAACAGTAAGATTTTAAATATTTTAAAAGAAGTCTCTTCTGCTTATCAAGCCTGCATTTATTTGATCCAAAGTACAGCAAAAACTGTAAAATTATGAAATATTTTTACTATTTAAAATAACTGCTTTCTATTTGAATGTATTTTAAAATGTAATTTATTTCTGTGATTTCAATGCTGAATTTTCAGCATCTTTACTCCAGTCACATGATCCTTCAGAAATCATTCTAATATTCTGATTTGCTGCTTAAGAAACATTATTATTATTATTAGCAATATTTAAAACAGTTGAGTACATTTTTTTTTTCAGGATTCTTTGAAGAATTGAAAGATCCAATGATCAGCATTTATCTAAAATAAAAAGCTTTTGTAACATTATAACTATACCATTAAAAAGCTTTAGTTAGTTTTGTTTAATTAATTTTTGGGGAAAGAAATGATAGAAATTAATACTTTTATTTAGCAAGGATGCTTTAACTTGACCAAAAGTTTATAATGTTAAAAAAAAAAATTATATTTCATATAGCTGGTGCTCTTCTGAATTTTCAATTCCTCAAAGAAACCTGAAAATTCTAGTCAGCTATTTTTGGCATCATAATAATAATAATATTTTTTGAGCAGCAAATCATAATATTAGAATGATTTGTGAAGGATCATGTGACTGGAGTAATGATGCTAAAAAAATCAGCTTTGAAATCACAGGAATAAATTACATTTTACAATATATTCAAATAGAAAACAGTTATTTTAAATAGTAAAAATATTTCAAAATTGTACTGTTTTTGCTGTACTTTGGATTAAATAAATGCAGGCTTGGTGAGCAGAAGAGACCTCTTTAAAAGAAAACACTGAAAATTTTACTGTTCAAAAACAGTGCCTGGTAGTGTATATTTATTCATTTAACAGAATAATTATACATAATATTTATTAAATCACTGATTAATAAATGTTTTGATTATCAATTAATAAACTGCTAATTGAAATTGTCATTATTTGATTATTATGTTACTTATATTTAAAAATAATATTAATATTTTAGATTTATGAAAAAATATATATAATTGAATAAAAAATATATTATATTATATTATGTTATATATATATATATATATATATATATGCATTATTTAATGCATTATTCTCTTGAGGAAAATGCTTTAAATCCACAATGTTAGTAAAAAATAAATAAATAAATAAATAAATAAATAAATCTGCTCAGCGTTGGGTAAATTTACTTTTAAAAGTAATCCATTTCGATACTGCATTTTGATTACTCTCTAAAAAACTAATTATGTAACTTAGCTACTTTTTATAGATTTATGGAAAGTAATTCATTGTTACTTTTGCATTACACTTTCTCATCTTTATTTTTAATATAAAAAAGTTAAAAAAAAAAAAAAAAAAACATGTAAAACCACCAAAAGTGAAATGAATAATGAATACCCTCAGACTAAAGGAAAAGCAAATTCACGTCTGTACAGCAGAGGCAGTCAATAAATGGAAAAACAAAGTAACTAGCGTTACTTATTTGAAAAAGTAACTCAGATATTTTCTTTAAAATTAAAAAGTAATGCATTACTTGAAAAATTAATCTGATTACATAACTCACGTTACTTGTAATGTGTTACCCCGACACTGTTAATGCTGCTTTGTAACAAAGATTTATAACATTTTTTTCCAGTTGCTTTCTTGTCTCAGTAGCTTCTTAGAACAACTTAGAATTTACAGTCCTAGATGGTTTATGCTAGTTAGTGCTGGTTTAGCTGGTGGATTTGTGTTCACCAGCACAATTCTTCTAAATATCTTCTTATAACCACTCTTAGAGTTTTACAGTTAAAGATAATGTTATCTTAAAACTGCAATACAAACATAATTGGCACAAAATTGAAAAAGACAGGCTGCTTTAGATCTTCTGGGGTGAAACATCTTGGACTTCTTTCCTACTGATGTTTTAAATCTGAGCCCAACAGCTGCTTTGGGTTAGAAGCTGATGGCATCGTTTTATCATCCTCCAATGCTGAGGTAAAAATCGACAGCTAAACTTTTCATAATCTTTGGTTTACTTTTGATTTTAATGTATAATCACTCATTCAAAATGTCACAATTACTCACAGCCACATCGCTCTTTCTTCAGACACACTGAATTACCAAGTTCAAACATGATGGACACAAAAGTAACCCGTACCTTGGTGATGACATCGGTCCAGTAGATCCTATTTTCCAAAACGTCAAAGTCCAGTGCGGAGACCTCCTTTACCCCAGTGAGCGGGATGGGCACGTCGTTGCTGTTGGTGCCCAGAGAGATGCTGCGTATGTCAGCACGATTGGTGAAGAGCAAGAAAGCTTCTGGAACCACACAGGTGCGCAGGTCACTCAGTAACTCCAAGCCCATGGGGCAGGCGCAGCTTAGACCTTGAGGCCGATGGAAACACAGGTGACTGCAGCCGCCGTTGTTTTCCGCACAGCCGTTAGTACCTGAACACACAAATGGAGATCTATTGATTAGCTTCATGGATGTGCATTGATCTCACATATAGTACAGCTATTTGAAGTCCTCCTGTTAGTTTTGTGGCAGAAACCATTTTGTAATAAATTCATCTATATTTATAAATTAAATACTACATTTTATTTATGTTTTTTTTTTTTAAATCAGTGTTATTTTAGTATTACTTATATATTATTATAGTATTTATTAATGAGTTATTTCTAGCTTTAAATTGTTTTAATTTAAAAATGAATTTGTTATTTGTTATTTTAGTCATTCAAATAAAATGTTCCAAAGCCCATTTCTATTTTTTTCTAATAAAGTTTATTTTAAAATAAAAAGATAAAATATCTTTTTTTTAATAAACTAATCTATTTATCAATTAAATATTACACAGAAATATAAAAATATTTTCAATAGTAAATTAAAATTCATTATATTTATTATGATTCTTGTTTTAGCATTATTTTAGTATTACTCAAACTATTACAGTATTAATTACTTAATTCGCTTTTATTTTGAGATTTTATATTTCTGGCTTTAATTTATTTTAATTACAGTTTTAGTTATTTTAGTAATTCAAATAAAACATTCCAAAGCCCATTTCTCCTTTTTTCTAATAAAGTTATCTAATATTTATATTTCATTTAATTTAAACTTTTTCAATTAATGAATATTGTTTTAAACAGTTTTAGTATATTTATTTTTAAACATTCCAAGTATAGCATCAACATTTAAAAAAATAAATGTATTATTATTAATACTTTTGTTCATAAATATAAGTCAATTATTGAAATATAAATGAATTTTATATATATATATATATATATATATATATATATATATATATATATATATATATATATATATATATATATATATATATATATATATATATATATATATATATATATATATATATATATATATATATATATATATATATATTTACAAATACTTAAAAAAAAAAAAAAATCTCAAAATACTAGAAATAATATCAAATACTATCAAATAAATATTTTTTGATAATATATATATATAAAAAAATAATAATCATATATTATTTTAGTATGTAAATTAGTAAGACTTCAGGGGTGCTTAAAGTAATTTTTTAATAATAATTTAAAGGTGTTCCAGGTTTCCAGATTTCCGGTCTAGACTGACAATCAACAATTAGTAAAGGTCACTAGATATGACAAAGACATTGAATTTCACAGCTATATATTATATGCAATCGTGTAATTAATAAAAACAGTAACTAAAAAAGTCATCTGGTTATGAGAATGTAATAAAATCTGATTACAAGTACCTAATTTTAGGAATCTGATTATGTACTCCAGATAACTACAGAGTGCCGCATATATCATTGCCCAGTTTTTCAATGTACCTTTCAGAAGGACCATTAAACCTTTTAAAGTCAAAATAGATTTAAAAGTAAAAGATCTTACCAAAGGTCTCTGAGACTTTTGTGGCTTTGAGACCCATGAGGTCAGGAAGCTGCTCGACGATGACCTCACGTGTGGCGTTAGTGATGTGAACTCTTTCTATGCTCCTCCGCTGCCAGTCCGTCCAGTAGATGTACTCTCCCAGCAGTGTAAAACCAAAAATATGAGGTAGTTTGTCCTCTAGAATAGTCATCCTATTAGTGCCATCCACATTAATAACCTGTGAACAAAAAAAAAAATATTTAGTTATGTGCATTCACTTTCACTGTAAGGAAAAGAGCAGCGTGAACATCTTTTGTGTTCAACAGAAAGAAAAGTCATACAAATATCAGGATGAGCAGTTAACAACACTTTTATTTTGAACTGAACTATCTCTTTAAGGAAACTGACAGTTGTAGGTGGTCAGATCAAACCATTTCAATTAACAGCAGAAAACAGGAAACAAACGAAACAAATCAGCCTGGATCTGTTTACGTTCGCCAAACAGCTGTACACCACATGCACCATTGGACAGATCTCCAAATACTCAGATATTTGAACTGCCATAATTGCAGTATCCTAATCCAAACCAGCTAGGATTTCCCAATTGTGGAAAAAAAAATCCCCGACCAAATATGTAACTGCCAAAAGAGTAGCTATTTTAAGTCATTACAGAGTACGCAAGCTTGAGCATGACTCTTTGAATCTCTACGTTCAGTGTTTTTTCACTAAAGAAAGCCTACACAATCATTCCTATTTCAGTGAACGTGACAAAATAAGATTCCAGTCACAAGGGTTGCATTACAGGGAAGAAAATAACGCAAACTGATATAGGGAGTGGAGCCAGGACATGCCTGAATCTTAAAAAAAAAAAAAAAAAAAAAAAAGAAGGAGAAAGCAAGAGAAAGTGACAGATGGGAGGTTGAAACCAAGTGGGTTGCTGGGAATTGGGTTTGTTTCTGAAAAGGTTGCAATTACCGTTTCTGGAAACCGTCCTGACATTACTACTTCTCAAAATAGACGGCTTTCCATTTTTCACATTTAGCGAACGGGTGTCAGTTGCAGTAAACGCTGCCCACCTAATCAAATACATTCTGGAAAAACTGCAACGAAAAACCTCGAAAGCTACCAGCTCTGTCTGGGCTTATTATAAAGGCTTCCAATACTACAAAACAACGCTTTACTGAGATAAGAGCATTGCATTTTATGGCATATACATTTTCTAATACATGTAATGCACTCATCATGAAGTCATTACTGGAAAGCATCCATGCTTTTTATGTTGCAAAAGCTGTTGGGAGTTTTTGACATCCTATACCTGTGCAATCAGACACTAAGAAATGCAGAAGGCTTTTTTTTTTTTTACTATTTTAAAACCGCCTGCAGCCAGATGTCTTTGTTTGCCGAATGAAACCCATGACAGTTTACTCTATCGTGTCTTCTCCCTGAATGATGAATGAGATTATAAACGCTCAAACGAGCAGGTCAAGATTGAGTGACGGGCGTATTAATGCAGCATATTGTTTCTGGGTAAATTAGCTCTGCGAATAAAGACTTCCTGAGTGCCGTCTTTCCCAACCCAGAGTTCTTCCTGAGAGGACCGGTGGAGGGGGGGACCGGTGGATGGGGTTGGGATTGGGGCGGCTGCCAGTGGCTGCCAGGGAGGGGTGTCCACCTGATTTATTTCTGTAATGAAGGCCTGCGGAGTGGCCGACTCTCAGTCTCAGCAAAGAAAGCAAAAAGAGAGATGGAAAAGAAATAAGTGCACATTATTTTAAATTAGCACCTTCCTTTCTCAGTCATTTCGCCACTATGGTGGAATCTTGTGGGGGGGTTGGGAGGGAAGATGGTATATTTGCCACCTCTTAGAAGGCAAAGGCTTTTGGAAGTAGGTGACCATACTCTGTAGTATTTTAGCAGAATTCAGTTTGTATACTGTGCCAAACCCAGATAACCTACTACTTTTCCAAAAAATATTCAATTCAGTACACTTCAAGTACACTCTTCCATTAAAGTGTCAAGCATAAAATAAATAAGCAAATATATGTATATATTTGACTTCTCAACATTTAACAAGACATTTTTAAACAAAACTGGATTCAAAATGTTAATGAATTACATGTTTTTGTGAGATATTTCTGAAATAAATAAATACTGAGGTCAAGCAGAATCACAAGTTTCATGTCATATTGCATACCATCTCACTCACTGTAACAAATATCAGAATATACTCCCTAAATAAACATGAAATTAGTGTTGTGCAATGATTGATCATGGTTAATCATGTTGAAAATAAAAGTTTTTGTTTACATGATATATGTGTGTGTACTGTGTATATGTATGCATATATAAATAAACACACATGCAGTATCTATTTCAAAAATATTTACATGTATTTACATGTACATATTTTTATTTATATAAACATATTTAATATATTAACCAAACATTTTTCTTAAATATATCCATGCATGTGTGTGTATTTATTTAAAGTTAATTTGGATGCGAGTAATCGTTGCTACACAAATGTGTGAATATTAAAAAATATTTTATATATATATATATATATATATATATATATATATATATATATATAAATTATATGAACATAAATGAATATATCCTAAAAATATACTTTGTGTGCATTACACATAAAAATGTATTATTTCTGTTTTATACACACACACAAACACAAAAAACACAAACACAGAAATTTTAATTTGTATTAAATATAAAAATATATAAGAATTATATTATTATGTACTGTTTTAGATTTGATGACCTATAAAATAACGTTATTAATTTTCAAGATGATACATGGATGCAAAATGTCATTTTAACATGTGTAATCATTTTAACAACAGTTTAGGAACTGAATTAAAAAAAAAAAAAAGGGAAAGTAAAACACTGCTTAGTCTTCACTCTCTGAATTCAACATGCACTGATTCTTATTTAAGCTACAAAAGCTATTTTTAGGCAAAAGCAGTGAGAGATTTTCTTTGTATTTTGTTAATAACCCCAAATATTGCAAGCATATGTACATTTGCAATGTTTCGATAATTTCAATATATTGCAATGGCCTATATGGTGCATATATTTAGCAAAACGCTCCTCTCTAGAGTTCATCTTTCTAGCTGACTAATGAGTTTATGTTCAACGAATCTGTTTTTTCTGAGGTAGACGTGACAGTACGTTACACATTGTTTACAAGCTGTTATACTGACGTCTTTGTGCGGTTGAAACACTGATTGAGTGATTACATGAGACAGGATACATTTTTCGATAAGTTTCTCTTGAACCGAGGCGTCACAGCGATCTGTCACTCCACATTAAACATTGCCAAAACAGCACTTATTCTTTGAGGACCGAAATAAAATGAACAGAATTTGAAATCCAAGACTTTGTTTCATATCAAAAGTAACAAAACACAAAGCTTATTGCGATTAATAGGATGGGAGTTGCACTACAATGTTCCGTTCACTAACTGAAAACAGACTAGACTAATTAATTCTTGTGATTTAAGAATCAATATTGTTTCAGAAAAATGAGAATGAAAAATCTTTTTACGCATACAGTCTGCACTACACTAGTATTGCATTTTAAACACAGTTAGACGATGTCTTTAACAGAGAAGGTGGTCTTGTGGATGGACTGTGGTGTTTTAGTACTTGGAGAAGGGAAAGAGATGGGAAGGGAAGTTAAAGTTGTTGTGAAAGCCTCCTCTTTCCTCACAGTTTGAGACAGCGGAGGCGCTGACACTCTGGAGGAATGCTAACAGACACAGACAGTGGGCTGAAACCACAATGGTGCATTTTTCTTACTCTCCTCCTAACACATAGACGTCTCGAGGGTTTCAACCGGGCGCCTTCCAGCGGGATGCAGACTTTTCTCAACCCTGGAGAAAGGTTAGAGGCCTACAGCAATGCAAAAGCATGATGAGATAGGCCAGAACTTACCAAAAAAAAAAAAAAAAATATCGGACACCATCGCTATTCCACAGTATCACCACAATGCTTTTTTTCCTAAGGAGGTGATATGAACATGCATTTCAAGCTGCCTTCTGTCTTCTGAAAAGGCCACGACAGGGTTTTCAACAGAGGAGGGGCCCCAGACTACAAAAGTGTTTGGTTTTTCCCACCTCCTTCACAAAGCCGTTGACACATGACGTGACAAAATGGTGTTTCTATGGCACCAATGCAGAGCGGAGACACAAAACACACGCATGGACCTTCCTGGAGGCCTGTCAGGCATCTTGTGTGGTACTCTAAAAATGAACCAATTTAAAAATTACTTTAAGACACATACTATCATTTAGTCTGGGGTAAGACAAATATTAAGCAGCACAACTGTTTTCAACACCAAATCATCATATTAGAATGAATAAAAGCTCATGTGACACTGAAGACTGGAGTAATGGCCGCTGAAAATTCAGCTTTGCCATCCCAGGAATAAATTAGATTTTAAAAGCTATTACAACAGAAAAGAGTTGTTCTAAATTAGAATTTTTGTTTTAACATTTTTACCATTTTTCCTGCATTTTTGATCAAATAAATGCAGCTTAATTAAGCAAAATTGACTTCTACTGACTTCATTCTACTGTTTTAACATTTTTAAAAAACTAACTCTGTATCTTATGTTTTACATGGTTTTAAACATATTGTTTTCTCAAGCTTCAGAACGAAAAAAAAAAAAAAAAAAGTTAGGTTTAGCCCAATTTTTCCGCCTTTAAGTCAAATAGGAATTCTTTCCACTTGTGTAATCAGGAGTTTTATTGGATGGCATACCTTGCCGACATCTGTTTCCCCTTTTCTGCAAATGTTGGACATTGTTCCTCCTGCACTGACCCCTCCTGTCCACTCCACCACTGCATCCCAGCAGCATTCCTCAAATCCCGTTCTACAGAATCAAACTAGCTTGCTCGTTTCAGCGGGAGTTGAGTGAAAGGGAAAGGGTGGAGTGCTACAAAACGAATTCGCTGATCTCTTGCAAAACCATATACATGTTTGTTCAAGAGATCAAATTTGCAGCTCATCAATGTAGAACCCCAGTGAAGTTTCTGGAGGATTTCTGGAGTGTTTAAAGGGGGATGGAAGAGTGAAATGAGGGGAAACTGACGGGGGGAAGGTGAGGCCCATAGAAACGCATGGCTGCCAGTACACAGAGGCTGTGTGTTTAAGGAGCGGCCAGCTGCCGAACCCCCTTTAGACCCCAGCAAACACAGGAAGGTCTCCGGAGGTCACCCAAACACACAAAAGCAGACGATGGGGGAAACTGAAGACTGAGAGTTTAGATACAATGCTAAAAACTAGTAGTATATAGAAGATGTACAGAGAAGCTAATAGTGCCTGCGGTGTAGCTAACAGGAATGAAGTAGCTAAATTAAAACAGTTCTTTAGATTATTAGTTATTATATAAATATGCTAAATATTGAAATAACCAATTTTACTCATTATTTTTACGGAAAATTATTACATACGCTACCAGTCAAAAGTTTTTGAACAGTAAGATTTTTTATGTTTTTAAAGAAGTCTCTTCTGCTCACCAAGCCTGCATTTATTTATTTGTACAGCAAAAACAGTTAAATTTTGAAATATTTTTACTATTTAAAATAACTGTTTTCATTTTGAAAATATTTTAAACCTGATTTGCTGTTCAAGAAACATTTTTTATTATTATTATCAATATTTAAAACAGTTTAGTATTGTTTCAGGATTGTTTTATGAAGAGAAAGATCCAAAGATCAGCATTTACCTGAAATAAAAAGCTTTGTAACATTATACACTATACCATTCAAAAGCCATTTTTTTGGGAAAGAAATGATAGAAATTAATACTTTTATTTAGCAAGGATGCTTTAAATTGATCAAAAGTGATAAGACATTTATAATGTAACAAAAGATTTCTATTTCAGATAAATGCTGTTCTTCTTCATCACTGAACTTTCTATTTATCAAAGAAACCTGAAAAAAATTCTACCTGGCTGTTTTTAAACATAATAATAAAAAGCGTTTTTTGAGAACCAAATCAGAATATAAGAATGGTTTCTGAAGGATCATGTGACTGGAGTAATTATGCTAAAAATTCAGCTTTGAAATCACAGGAATTAATTAAATTTTAAAACATATTGAAAACAGAAAACAAATGTTTCTAAATTTTACTGTTTTTGCTGTACTTTGGTTTACAGTTTTGGCTGTATAAATAAATGCAAGCAAGCCTGATGTTAAAAAAAAACAAAAAAAAAAACATTAAAAATATTACTGTTCAAAAACTGTTGACTGGTAGTGTGTGTGTAAACATACATACATATGAGAAAAATTAAAATTTAAAAAACCAGCACAGCTTTTTTAACATGGATAAGCAGAAATGTTTATTCAGCAGCAAAATCAGCACATTACAATGAATGAAAGATCATACGACACTGAAAACTAGAGTAATGATACTGAAAATTCAGCTTTGCAATCACAGGAATAAATTCTATTTTAAGTTATATTCAAATAGAAAACGATTATTTTAAAACAAATTTATTTTTTAAATCAAATTAATGCAGTCAGAGATAGAAAAAATAAATAAATAAACAAATCCTACCAATCCCAAACTTTAAAATCAGTTGTATATATGCTAAATATTTAGAATAATTAATAATTATAAAATATTTAACAAAATAACTTAAAAATAAAACAAATGACTTTTTTCAAACGGCTAAATTCAAAGCCTGGCTATTAAATTATACTGCAAAAACGTGCACTTTGAAGGTCCTCCTGTCAGCAGGAGTCTTTCTTCTCTCTTACAAAAATGCTATTCATTTTTTAGAGAGACAATTAGACATGGCCATCGAAATTGAAAGAAGGGTGTGTCTTTTTTCCCTCTTTGACTGGCCTTTTTTCACTTCACGAGAATTATGCGCTGAGAATACAGAGTGCAAACCCTAATTTAGATGAGGAAAACATAAAAAGTACACAACAAAGCCCCCCCAAAAAAGTCTCATCAATAACGACAAAAAGTCAAGCCTGTTTTTTTTCCTTCAAAGCCAGATTGTAAAAAGTGTCCTGGCACCAGGGTGCCAAGCAAATTGAATACGAAGGCAAACGAGGTGACAGCATGGCCTCTGAAAACACAGAGCTATTGAGAAAAAGAGAAGGACACAACAGAACCAAATGAAGGCTGAGCTCATCAAAAAAACATTTCGATGTATAATATAGAAATGCTAAACTCATAAAGGTTGCTTAGCACATCAGGATCGCTTCTTGTAATGCAAAGACAATCAAAGGAAAAAAGTTGCACTCTATGCCAAAATAGTAAGTATATACTTATTTATACAGATAATTAATCTAAAACTATGCAATTAAACATATCAATGGAGAAAATGTGCCTGTCTTTGCTGTCTATGGGATTAAAAGTGTGTTCACTTGTCAAAACGATTGGACGGCGCATGTGAAACCTTGTAACACGGAATATACACATCTCCACTTGGATGCCAAACCCTAAGGAGTCACCTGCCAGATTTTTTCAATTATCCAGTCAAGAATAAAATCCTGCAAAATAGCCTCCCCTTTCTGCGTGAGCTTTGAAACATCATACGATTTCACCTGAGGTTTGGCCGGCACTTCTGACAGGCCGACTCAGCTGTGGATGATATTATCTTTTTATCTGTTGTTTGCTTGTGTAGGCCAAGAACAGCACAGCCTTAATTCAAACAGAATGATCTGCCTCTCTTTTTTTTTTAACCCAAGAGTCCAAATCCTCATGCTTCGCCGTTCTCCTAGGCGCTGCGTCTGCACTTCCTCTAGCTTTGATAAGAGACGAGCGCTGAGAAAGTTCCCGACGAGAAGCTCTGGCGGATCAAATAGTGAATGAAAGATGCGACTTGACGGTTGTGAAATTGCAAAAATATTGACTCGCGTTCCTGCAGGTCATCCGCTCGCTGACGGCTCCCACGGGCTACTGGAGCCCTGAGAGGGAAGTTATCATTCCCATGGCCTGAACTGACAGCATACAACAGAAATCAGCTTGTTAAACACTCCGCCTCTGATATTTATTATAAGAACCACATTTGAGATCATTTTTGACCTTTTTGAGATAATTTAAAATTATATTCTAAATAAGCTGTTCTAAAGGTCTGAAGACAAAAACAAAAAACAATGTAAACAAATTTAAATTAAGTTACTATGTCAATTAACATTTCTTTGAGTTTGTGACGCTTTCCATTTGGGCATAATGCCTTGGAATTGCTGGCACCATCTTTGGATTTAAGGAGACAAGTAGACCAGCTTCGCAAAAAATGCTTGCATCCTGTTTACTTGATTCATAAACAGGCCAACATAAGTAAATACATCAACATCCGGTGGATATCTGACATTTTTTGAGACGCCCAACGCTTCTTTTGGGAGAGGGAGAAAAAAACCCTCACACACCCAGACTCGGGGAGTGGAGCTCTTATGTTTTGACAAAGAGCAGTAAGATGAGAAGGTCAGACAGTTTAGAGGAAAGTATTCATCTTACCTTAACCGCCATACATGCTACATTTAGGATTATATTAATACGACAGCAATGAAGCATCAAAAACAAACAAAAATTAATAATGTTCTCTTTACACAATAAAGTTGTGAAACCAGTCAAAAGTTTTTGAACAGAGATTTTTTTTATTTCTGCTCACCAAGCCTGCATTTATGTGATCCGCAGCAAAATCTAAAGTTTTTAAATTTTTTACTACTTAAAGTAACTTTTCTATTTGAATGTATTTTTAAATGAAATTTATTCCTGTGAAATCAAAGCTGAATTTTCAACATCATTATTCCAGTCACATGATCCTTCTGAAATCATTTTAATGTTCTGAATTGCTGCTCCAAAAAACATTTATTATTATTATTATTATTATTATTATTATTATTATTATTAATTATGTTGAAAACAGCTGAGTAGAATTATTTTCAGGTTTCTTTGATGAAAAGAAAGTTCATAAGAACAGCATTTATCTGAAACTGAATTTTTTTGTAACATTATAAATGTCTTTATCATAAAGCATCCTTGATTAAAAAAAAAGTATTAATTTCTATCATTTTTCCCCCTCAAAAAATAAATAAATAAAATGATTTCTAAAGGATCATGTGACACTAAAGACTGGAGTAATGATGCTGAAAATTTAGCTTTGATCACATGTAATTTAAAATTGCATTTTAAAATATATTCAAATAAAAAGAAATTTTAAATAGTAAAAATTTTTCACAATATTACTGTTTTGCTGTACTTAGGATCAAATAAATGCAGGCTTGGTGAGCAGAAGAGACTTCTTCTTCAAAAAAATACAAAAAATAAGTATAATACTATTCTAAAAATTTTTTTTTTTACTATTCAATACTAATAATTTACTATTCATATTAAATCATACACAATACAATTTTTTATCCATAGTCCATCATACAATTCCTGAGTTTATAAACTTAAAAAACAGTGTTTCATCATATAAAGTGATTGTCATATTTCTTCCCAAGGCTGGATTAGACCACTTGATACATTACCTAGACTGTTAATAGATGGACAGACATCTCTCAGGTTTTATTAAAAATATAAAAAAAATAAAATAACATTTGTGTTTTGAAGATCAGCCAGTCTTCAAAATGAAAATTCTGTCATTCATTATTCACCCTCATGTCATTCCAAACCCGTACGACCTTCGTTCATCTTTGGAACACAGATATTTTTGATGAAATCCGTGAGCTTTCTGACCCTGCATAGACAGCAACACAACTGACACATTCAAGGCCCAGAAAGTTAATAAGGACATTGTTAAAAAGGTCCATGTGACATAAGTGGTTCATCCGTAATTTTATGAATCTACGGGAATATGTTCAGAAACTCCTGTGATGCACCACCCTGACTGAAAGCAATGGACTCGTAATGTTCCTTGACTCACATAAACTTTAAATCTTCCCATGCTGATCTGTCTATAGTAGTATGCTGTTCCGCCTGAGACAGCCAAAGGTTTGTCTAACCTGACCAAAAAGCTACAAGTTGAAATTGTCTCTCAATTGGCTGTAAATTCAGAAACAATGTGTTTTCTCTGGGGTACATATGGGATGCATTGCGAGCAGACAGCAGAGTCGACAGCTGCCGGTGACTGCTTACCACAACACTGTTACCAAAAAAACTGGGACAACCGCTGCTGTATTACGTTAATAATCTGCAAACATCTCCAGAACAGGAGCGGAGAGCTGGTTGTCTTTCCCCTTCACCACCCTCCCGCTGACAGATGTGGGACAGTAGCAAACATCCCTCAGGAAATGAGATGGATTATGGTGGCAATAACTGAGCTACAGGACAGGAACGACTAGGACTGCTGAGTGAAACCAGGCCGAGGGTGCCAGACGCTACACTTTCATAAGTCTCACATGTAATGTGAGAGAAAGAGATAAAGAGAATCCGCTTGTGAAAGCATGAAGCACCCGATAAGTGATAATAAACAGCATTTTGTAGTTGATATGACAACTGATAGATATACAGTGTTGTATGAAAGCTTTGAAAAAAGGGTTTATAATGTTTACAAGTAATCTGATCAGTTAAACTAACTAAATAAATACAATTCAGTTACAAAAATATGATAATAGTAAGAAGTAATAAAAATTCCACACAGATTTAATTGAATTCAGATGAATACAATCAGTTTCATTAAAGGAAAAGTCCACTTCCAAAACAAAGATTTACATATAATGTACTCACCCCCTTGTCATCCAAGATGTTCATGTCTTTCTTTCTTCAGTTGTAAAGAAATTATGTTTTTTGAGGAAAACATTTCAGCATTTTTCTTCATATAATGGACTGCTATGGTGGCCCAATTTTGAACTTCCAAAATGCAGTTTAAATGCGGCTTCAAACGATCCCAAATGTGGTCGCAAATGATCCCAGCCGAGATAGAAAGGTCTTATCTAGAATAACGATTGGTTATTTTCATTAAAATAATACAATTTATACACTTTTTAAAGTCATCTTGTCTTACTCTGCCTGGACTGTTTTTGTTCCGGTTCATGACAGTTAGGGTATGTCGAAAAACTCCCATCTCATGTTCTCCCTCAACTTCAAAATTGCCCTATATCGCTGTTTTACCTTTTTTGTTAAGGGTGTTTGATCTCCTTTACATGTTTAGTTTGCAAAGACTGTGTCGGTACTTCAGCAGCGATGTAGGCGGATTTTGAAATGATTTTTGAAGTTGAGGGAGAAAATACAGTTGGAGTTTTTCGACACACCCTAACTGTCTTGAGTCAGAGTACACAGAGTTCAGGGAGAGCAAAACAAGAAAAGCATTTGAGATTAAAAAGTATTTAAATTGTATTTTTTTTTATGAAAATAACTGAATGTTTCGCTAGATAAGACCCTTCTTCCTTGGCTGGGCTCGTTTACAACAGCATTTGGGATCGTTTGAAGCTGCATTTAAACTGCATTTTTGAAGTTCAAAATCTGGGCACCATAGCAGTCCATTATATGGAGAAAAATCCTGAAATGTTTTCCTCAAAAAACATATCTTCATCTTTACGACTGAAGAAAGAAAGACAAGGGGGGTAAGTGCATTATATGTGAATCTTTGTTCTGGAAATAGACTTCTCCTTTAAAACACATCCTGGCTCTTCCAAGCTTTATAATGGCAGTGAATAGGTGTTGAGATTTTGATGTCCAATAAAGTGCATTCATCCATCATAAAAGTGCTCCACACAGCTTAGGGGGGATAACAAAGGCCTTCTAAAGTGAACTGATGTGTTTAAGAAAAATGTTCATATTTAAAACTTTACAAACTGTAATCTATAGCTTCCGCTAACTATTGTTATCAGAAAGAGGCGTTCCAGTGGATGACATAAAACACTGGTCTAAAATTAGAAGTAGAAAACGAGGATTTGTAAAGAAACATGACGTTGAATTTTGATATAAGCCAAGAAGAGACTGTTTTTTTTTTTTGCTGTAACAAAACTTGGTTCTCGCAAGACTAATATATTCTCACCAAAGCTTATACTACGTCACTCTCTTAGTGAAAACTAGAGATTATGGTTTCTAAAGTTTTAAATATGGATATTTTTCTCACACAACCGCATCGATTCACTTCAGAAGCCCTTTATTAACCCCCTGGAGCCATGTGGAGTACTTTTTATGATGGATGGATGCACTTTATTGGACTTCAACATTTCAACACCCATTCACTACCATTATAAAGTTTGGGAGAGCCAGGACATTTTTTAATATAACTCCGATTGTATTCATCTGAAAGAAGAAAGTCACTTACACCTAAGATGGCTTGACAATTAGTAAATTATGGGATAATATTCATTTTTGGGTGAACTATCCCTTTAAATGCAATACATGCTTGTCCATATGTAAATAGAATTATTTTGCACCATAACCCACCTGAATTGCCCAGTGTTTAAAAAAAAAAAAAAAATCACATTAACTTGCTCTGCTGTGTCAAAAAATACTAAATATAATACTAAATACTAAATATTCTAAAGTAACAAAAAACTTTGAATTGAATTTGAATTAATTGTGTTTTTGCATATTACGCCCTAAAATAATACTGGAAAAGGCATATTGTAGAGTGGAGGGTATATTGTTTCAAGCAGAAAAGAAAGATTTTGGATTTGGTGTCCTATTATCTTCTCCAAGGAGTGGAAACCATTCTGGAGGTCCACAAGGTGATGTATGGTGATAAGTATGGACGTCACAAAACTATAAAACTAAACAAATGCTAATGGTTCTTTTTCAAGGGAAACCTACTTGATGGTCTTTTAAAATGCAACCATTACTTAAGCACACATAAAACACTTTGGTTGCACACGCAACCATCTATTCATTCTTCTAATCCATCACACTTAAGAGCAATTTTGAGCATTTCTGCAGTCCGTCAAAGCCCTGCTGGCCTGTAAAAATCGTACATTTGAGCGTATTTGTTTTCTCAAACAAAATTACCAAAAAACTGCATGAGTGAAATAATTGCTGGATGGTGCACACAGCGCTGGCCACAGGAGATGGAAAATATTACGAAAGTCAGGTGTCTTTTATACCCCTATAATTCAAGTGAAACCGTGTATCCTTGGAGCCTGGAACATCAAAGTTTAAGACCTCATGGTGAAACAGCCAGCAACAGCAACAAACTGTTACCAGGCAATTAACTATAGTGCTGTTTGGCTTGGACTACCACTGGCTGTATTTGGCCCGCACAGAGGCGCAAACTTGCAATTCTGTTGCATTTGAGCGAATTCTAGTGAGAAAACTAGAGCAGAGACCAGTCACCATGCGAACATAAGTCATATCCATTCATATTGCGATGGAGGCGTTGACTCTTACATGAACCAAACTCACTGCCCACTTTAGGGGGTCTGTTAAAACTCAATGGGCTCAGGGTAAGCAAGAAAGGCACGGACTCCCGCTGTAACTTTACCTGCTGGTGTCGCTGTTAAACAATGTTACTTTAGAAAAACTAGTGGTTTATACATTTTTTAAGGTTTTATTTTGTAATACTGGCTGTTTTATTTTTGTACGACAATTTTTTTTTTTTACATTGCCTCTTTTGCCTCCTCAAGACAGAATACATGGTTCGTACAGATACTGTAAAATACAATTCCAGGACTTTCAAAGACTTTAAGCACTACTTTTTAGATTTTTAAAGACTTAAATCAGAAATCTCTCTTATGGTTTGATGTTTTCTACTGTTTGAAGGGGGGAAAAAAAAAAAAAAAACAGACAAAAAAGATTCGCAAACCAGCTTTGAAGTCCTGATCTGAATCACATGATTCAAATGATTCCTTTTTAAAAAAAATGATTCGCGATGCACGTTCCAAAGTCCAAACTTGAATAATGACTTGCAAACATCATTTCAGATTAGGACTCGGAGCACAATTCGCAAATCACGAACCATTTAACTCATGGAATGATTCAAGAATCCGCTATGAAGTTCCGATCTAAATTTAAATGATTCGTGATACGACTTCCAAAGTTCTGATCTGAATCAAATGATTCACGATACGCATAGTTCCGATTTAAAAATGATTCACAATAAGTGGCTTGAGGTTACGACCTAAAACAATTGATGCACTATGTGCAAAGTTTTGATTTAAGTCAAATGATTCTCTAACCCACTCCGAAGTCTTGATCTAAATGAAATCTGCAATACGAAATTTGAAGCTCAATTAGAATGCAGTTCTCTCTAATATTAGTGTTTTATTACCTTAATTTTATGTATGTCTGCACTATGTTTGTACATTCTGTACTGGAAGCTCCTACCAACAAGACAAAGTCCTTGTGTGTGTAAACACACTTGAAAATAAAGCTCTTTCTGATTCTGAAATGATTTGCGATATGCGATCAAATTGGAGCGCTTTAAAAAGAATCATGTTGCAGTGGTTTTTTAAAAAAAAAAAATCACAACAAGCGATGCTGAAATTCATTCAATTTGGTCTGGTTTTTGCTAGTGAACCGCTCAGGACTCCAAGTCAGGAGTTCGAATCAATCGGAGCAGTTCCAGCTTAAATGACTCACTCAACTGATCTGATTCATCCATTCCTCTATTTTGCGTCTTCAGCCACTTTCAGTACTACTACTGGTTTAGCCCGATAGTTTTATGACATTAACTGAAACAGGCAAAAAAAAAAATGTAATAAATAAATAAGCATTTTTTTTTTAATTGTGTGAATTTTGCATCAAATATTTTTTTCCCAAGTACCCCTTTAGGAATATTGCTATTTTCAAGGGTTTTCCAGGCCTTAAATTTCAAAAGAGTCAAAAATCAAGAACTTAATGCACTTTAAGCACCTTATACGAACCCTGAAAACAGAACAGAATAGAACTGAATTTTACGTAATATACTATTCAAATGTACCATCCTATGCCTCCTTCCTGCCTAGGAAGGAAGTTCTCTGGATGTCTGCCAGACTTGTGTGGGACATCCATCACCTGTACGAACCACATGTAAGCGGAGCTGCATTTGAAGCTCGCAGCCTCTTCAAAGCAGCTTATTCTACCACTACCGTCCAAATCAAAACAGCCCTCGCTCTGATGGGCCTTGGATGTGCCGCTAACTCACAGACAAAGGAGCTATCATTAGCATGGCCAATGTTTTAGCGAGAGGCCCCTCACTGGAAAAACCCTGCGCAAATCAAGTTTCACGGCTCCCGTCGCCACAATGTGCCAGGGCCATTGGTGCAAGCGCTTTGGGGGGACTTTAGAGAAAAGCATTATTGATCTTCTTCACACTTATGTTTTTTTGCCAGCATCCATCAGCAGATGAGCCCTCAGCCACCTCACATCGTTCCGCCGCAAATAAAGCCCTCTTTCAAGCTGTTGCTTTCATTGTCACGGTGTTGCCATACTGAAGGGCCATCAAAATGCACTTCAGGATTCATTGTAGTCAAATGGCTTTATTGAGAGGAAAATTAAGACTTTTAGGGAAGGGGAAAAAGTGAAAAATGTAGCTATTAAGGAATGTGAAATGGACACAATACAGAACAGAAGTAAAATCAAATGCAAAGGGCTGACTGGTATACATCATATATTTAGCATTTTCATGCTATATATAAAAACTACCCTATGATGTCCTATTCAAACCAGCGTACAAACTGTTTCCCTCAGCAATATTCACATCTCTGTTTGAGACGACCCTAAAAAAGCCCTCCTGTTTTGCGCAAGTTCTGCTTCACTCTGTTCTACATATTTGTCTTTATGGGAACCCAAAGGGCACCCATGGCACTTCGCAATCAGGGTCACAAAAGACTCTGTGAAAGCAGAATCTACATAATTGCCCCACAAAGCAAGGGACTTTCTACACCAGGGACGGCACATCAGTCAAATGAGTTATCTTAAACATCTCTACACCGAGGGGGTGAATTGAGGGGGTCTGCGGCGACTTCTAAAGGGTTCAAAGGGGCGGGGTGAAGAAAGGGGTGAGTTTGACTGCTCGGAAGAGAGGCGAAAACACACGGCGAGAGCGACAGAAATGAAAGCCTCACAATTCCCATACTGTTGAAGGAAAAAACCTTCCAGTGCAAGTGCCAATAATCAAGCCTTCTTTTCAGATGTACAGGACCTGAGATGAAAGGGGATGTTCTTGGCACGCATTCAAAACGATCTTTCGGCCATTTAAGAGAACAGGCTGCGAACCTGAAACACCAGTTGGAGCTCTGTATCGTGAAGGTGAGGACATGTCAGGTGGTTGACCACAAATGGAAACATCTATGCAGTGAAAAGACGTCCAAAAATTCTGTAGACTGTGTGGGTTGCTTTTTTATGCATAACTGGACACTTAAGCTTCAGACCAAGTCTTATCAAGTCATACAATAGCTTTGTGTGAGAAACAGATCAATATTTAGATCATTACTTACCAATAATCTGGACAATTAGATCACTGAGTGAAGTGAACTCGAGAATTGAATCGTTCTGATCTGTTAACGAATTATTGAGACAAATGCGCAGCCTTTGAAACAAGCCCGCTTTAAAGGTTTAGTTCACTCCAGTCTTTCTTCAGTGAAACAGAAATTAAGGTTTTTGATGAAAACATTCCAGGATTTTTTTTCCACATAGGGGACTTCAATGGGGACCAACAGGTTGAAGGTCCAAATTGCAGTTTCAATGCAGCTTCACAGGGCTCTACACAATCCCAGCTGAGAAATTAGGGTCGTATCTAGCGAAACGGTTGGTCAATTTAATAAAAAAAAAAAAACTTTAACAACAAAATCCTTGTCTTGCACTAGCTCTGCGTCCACAACTTTACATATTACGTAGTCACATTGGAAAGGGCGTGCGCGGAAGTACCAACCAAGTGTTTACAAAGCATGCAAAGAAAGTCAAATACTCTTTACAAAAAAAGGGTAAAACGACATCGGACCATTTTGAAGTTAGAGAAGAAAATTAGATTGAGTTTTTCGCTCTAACAAGTGTTAATTTCATTGACGAATAATCTTTGTCAACAACTTTTTTCCATCAACAAAAACGAGACGATAAACTAAAACTCGTTTTGAATGACAAAAAATATGACGAAAATCTACTGACATTTTCGTCAACAAATAAAAACGAGACAAACTGAAACAAATCTGCTGTGTGGTTCGGAGGTTAGATTTGTACATATGAACTGTATTATAGCCTATTGGAACATAAGCAAGCATACACTTGCTGAACATCTCATAAAACGTTCAAAAATGTCAATATCAAAATGTCATCCGTGTGTTCGTTTTTAAACGAACAGAAGCCTAATTTAGTTGCTATTGTCCGAGTCATTGATGTTAATCAAGCAACAAAAGACAGACAGAAAATCACTCACTGATCTTGACTGAATCACTGTAGTAGCCCTAATAAAGATTAATTCAAAATTATTTAAAGAAATAAATATGTCTGCTTGAAAAAATGAAGAATATGGTAAACAAATTGTTATAAAGAATGCATAATCAGCCTATATAACCACTGGTATTTCACTGAAAATGCGAGAAATGCTTAATAAATGCATTACACTGTAACTAAACCCATTAGATTCTAGCCGACTTCCTCAACTGGGATCATGTAGAACCTCTTGAAACTGCAATTTGGACCTTTGGATCCCCATTGAATTCCACTATATGGAAAAAAAACCTGGAATGTTTTCCACAGAAACCTTAATTTCTTTTTGACTGAAGAAAGAAAAAGTTTTTTATAATGTCTTTGTTAATATTATCATTATTTCAGAAAAAAAAAAAAACTTTAAGGAAAAATAAGACAAAAGAGAACAAAATAAGGATAAATTACAGAATATTCCATTTTGGGTGAATTATCTTGAATTATTATTTTATATATAAAAAAATATGACAGCCATATACTATAAATAAAAACTTTGTCAAATCTAAAAATCATGTGTCAAAAACAGGCTGGTGAAACTGCTACATGGTCCATTCACAAACATGAAAAATTAACAATGGAAATGTCCTCAGCCTCAAATGCAATTCAACTTTTCAAGGAGGAAGGTTAAAAAAAAAGCCCTTTCAGACAAGCCCTATCACCAGCCGTGTTAAAGGAAAACAAGAAGGCAAGAGGAGGGAGGAGGGCCCGAAAGCCTCCATTCCTCTATTTATAACCATTCAGGCAGTGAGCAGCCGCATTCCAAATGCCAGAAGGCACTTTTCAAAACTCCTCATTTAAAACTTAATGTTGTTTTCAGCTCCTAAAAAAGAGCCGCCCTCCCTCACACCCACCATCAACCAAAAGGAACCAAGCGGGTGAAAAAAAGGCAAACAGTAACATGTAAATGTGACTCTGTTCGGAGGCAGTCCAGAATCGGCCTTTTCAAAACAAAAAGGACAGCTGAAATGAGGTAAGCGAGCATCAGTATGCAAAAAAGAAAATCTTTAATGAGAAATTACTGATGGTCGGGCCGTGCTGCAACTCCACCGATTAGCACTTCAAGGGCTTTTTCTTCCTTTCAGAGGGTAAGTGGGCCAGCTAAAGAATGGCCTCCGCCTCCATTAAGGTGAATCTGAAGAACTCTTGTGAGAAAAGAGAACAGAACACACTTGTCAGCTGCTGGGAGGCTGGGGAATGTGGCGCAGCCACCCAAAAAGTGCATCTGGTGCAGGGGTGGGGTGGTGTGCGTGGATAGAGGAGGACCTCCGCAAGATTTCGCTTCTATTCTGTGCAGCTTTTGTTCTGGAGTAGGCAGGGGGTCAACTCTGAACACATGACCACAGGGCTTCCCTCCTCAGACGGGCGACAGGAGAAAGAGTGTCCCGAATATCCCTTCAAAACACTTCCAAAGGAACAGAAAAATCACAAATGAGGTCTTTAATATCTCAATTGTTTCTCCTACATGGAAATGCGATTAAATGGAGAGCAAATGAATGAAGTCTTCTGCTGAACAGATCTGCCAAATTGTCTCCATAGTTTTCATTTTTTTTTGGAGTTACCTTAACAAGAAACATTTAAAGGGATAGTTCACCCAAAAATGAATATTCTGTCATTTATTACTCACCCTCATGTAGTTTTAAACACGCAAGAACTTTGTTCATCTTCACAATACAACTTAAGATGTTTTTGATAAAATCTGAGAGCTTTTTGACCCTGCCTAGACTGCAACGCAACTGACACATTCAAGGCCCAGAAAGGTAGCAAGGGCATCGATAAAATAGTCCATGTGACATCAGTGATTCAACCGTGATGTTACAAAGCTACAAGAATACTTTTTGCGCATCTTGCGTCATCTCCACAGTAGTGATGCGCCTGTAAACATGTTTCATATGAATTGGTTCATTTAAAAGTAGACATTTCACTCTTTTTCTATATATATAATACATGTCTGTAAGGCAAGTAACGTATACACAGAGTTTCGAAGATTCACGCTCAAGTTCACAGAGACCGAGATGGCAGAAAGCGCATCCTGTTTGGTTTCATTATTTTACAAAAGCGCAACGTTTCGCAGTTATTCTGAGCATACATAGAATTTACAGATTTGAAATATGTATTACTTTTATCTGTATGACCAAAAATGCCGGAGTATTTTAAGAGCAAGTGACCGCACCAGCACCTTCATCTGTCATGCAGTGAGCAAGCTACTATTCAGCTCCCACAGTCCACACAAACTTAAATAGCACACATTGTTCTAGCTAGACATTAGACTGAGTGGTTGATACTACATACATATTTCAGATGAAAAGTCATATTTGAGGTTGATGAATGATAGGCGGGCGTTTAGATGTCCTGCCCGATGTACTGTATTACTACATAGACCAACTGTTAATGATATGTCTGTCACAAACTGCATCATTTCGCCATTTCCTGTGGAAGTTTTTTTTCTGCGAGTAAGTGACTAATAAAATTTTGGTCGACCAAGCCTCTTCTCGTCTAACGGTTAGTCGACTATTAGGGAGCAGGCCTAAATTTTAGGGAGAAACATCAGACACAAGGTTGTAACTCAATGACATATAACTTAGCTCTTCATTAAAACTCCTGAGGTATGAACCTCAGAAAAAACCTCTGAGAAATACGTTTCAGGGTGATGGTTTACAAAACCTACGTTGAGAAATATGTGAGAACACGTCAGTCAATTATACAATGTTTCCGCTAAAACTTGTTTTGATATGAGCGAAAATACAATTGCAAAGTAACACAGCTTTAAAAGAGAGTAGCAGCACTGCATTGGGATGTTTGGGGGAGGATTATTCTAGAAGGTGTTGCACGTGGACTTCAATGAGCATCTGGCCTTTTACCGAGCTTGATCTGTCAGCAGGAGTGCCCTAATCCTCAACTCATTCAGCCCGGCTTTAACACAGGAAAACACCACCTCGCTCCTCCCTTTGACGGCCACAAAAAACACCTCTGCATCTCAAAGAGAGAGTAAAGCACAGTGCACACAAACAGGGACTCGCGCTGAGTCCTGGTGGTTTTTAGGCCACCCTTGCCCTGCTGTTCACCCTTGGCCTGCCTGTCCTACTGCCCCTTCTCTTTAAACGCCACAGCAGGGAACCTGGCAGATTAAAAAAAGCCCTGGGTTACAAACAGGTTAGTTGTGATGGCATTTTGCTGGCTGAGACTGTCCGCAAACTCGCCAGGAGTTCAGTGCATCAATAAATAAAGCCTACCCTTTGAATGCACAGTTTGAAAGCGCTTACCTAAACATGCCACACACCTAGGTTAACAGGTTTATGAACCTAGACAACACGTGATCGAGTGTATTGTTACGCAGTTCTAGTTTGAGCCACAACGTACAACGTTTTTCCAACTGGTTTACATCAGTCAATGCATTATGACCTTAACTAACAAACTACTAAATATATATACACGTATATTTTCTTCACAGAGTAGCAGAATTTTTGTCTACATATCAGAGACTATTAGTCAAAGTACACAAAGATATTGAGAAAGCCAGGTTTGGAAAGGTTGTTGAGAGTCAGCGTGAGAAGAAAAGCAAACGAGCGCGAGAAAATAAGAGGGGGATGTTTCCTTAGCTTCTTTTGTGTTTACACGACAGGCTTTCAGGCATACTGACTGAATGAAAAACCTCTGTATTATGACACCCAGGGACCTGTGCCTACAGGTAGCTGACTAATTACACAATGGCAAAACCACGAAAACGCCCAGACCGCGAAGCCTGTGCCACAAAAGAACAGACACTGAGGAAACAAAAACAGACGGAGAGAAATTACGACAGAATAAATCAAGACATTTGGGCTGAGGCAAGAGTTAGAAGGCTAAAACAGAAAATAATCCATCTAAATATGAAACCTTACACATGAAATTCTTTTAGATGCACTTAAGGTTTCATAACCGTTGGGTCTTCAAACAAAAACAAAAAGTACAGGAACTGACCGGATGTCTAGAGTCACTATTATTATTTTCTTTTTTTTAGATTACACAATCAGTATCAGATTCCAGAAACACTTCACGTTAAAAAACAGCTTGATGAACTTCAATGTCAATGAAGAATGTGCACTCAATACACTCTTCAAACTGCAATTCTGCTCACTGTAGGAAGGGGGCGCTATTCAAATGTCGGTTTTTCAAAAAACAATTGGATCCTTTCAAGAAATGCCCTTCCAAAAGCCCATTAGCAAAGTGTACATATGCTGATCACTTTAGGGAAAGTACTTGAAGGACTCGCTGCTCACTTTCGACAAGGAATTCGCCCTTGGACTCTCCACCAGTCCTCAGGTCCCCTCTCATTACTCCACATACTCAGACCATTCAATCAGCACCAAAGCTCAAGTCTCAATTCAGCTATTGTCGAGCATGGAACACCATAAAATTTCACTGCTACTCGTATATGCTTCTGGTAAAAGGAAACCTAATGAGCAAACAAGGTGACAACTTTAAAGTCAAATGTTAGCTGACTCACCTCAATTTTGTCTGTTTTGGCATCGCCCCAGTAAAGCTTTCCTGCGACGTAGTCAATGGCCAAACCATTGGGCCAACCAAGGGAGGTGTTGAGCAGCACAACCCTATCCGTGCCATCCAGGTTCGCTCGTTCGATTTTGGGCATCTCGCCCCAGTCAGTCCAGTAGATATATCTGCATAAGAGAAACAAGAGCAAGGTAAATTACAAAGCTAATTCATTAAGATTCAGTTTGGAGATCTTAGAAATTAAGTACTTCCTTACCCATTTATGGGATCCAACACAATGGCTCGTGGCTCGTCCAAGTTCTCAGATATGAGGATGCGTCGAGAAGTGCCGTTGAGTCTAGTCACCTCGATGCGATCGGTGCCGGTATCCGTCCAGTAGAGATTACGCGCCACCCAGTCCACCGCAATTCCATCAGGATGGTTAACCTCGTTGGTGACCAAAGTCTGGGCATCACTTCCATCAATTCGAGCACGGCGGATGGCCCTCACCTCATCATCCGTCCAGTAGACGTATCCTTCCACCGGGTCGTAGTCGATGGCGATTGCGTGACGGATGTCACTGACTTGCAAGACGATGTCCGTGAAGTCAGGTAAATCCAGGGATATCCGCCGAAGGTCAGTACGGCGAGCCAGTAGAAGCACCTGTTCCGCTCCTGGGAATAAGATCGAGATTTGCTTCAGCAGCTGAACATCTGCTCTTTTGTCTATCCTGCAAAAGATTCATCAAGTACTAGAGATGCCATGGCCTTTTGACCTGTACTGTCTACTTCAATTAGGACTGCAGTAACTCTCGCAGAAAGTATACAAATGTGTGTATTAAGACTATTACCGTGCCTAAGGCACAGACTCAGCTCGTCAAAGAAAACCAAGTCTGACAGTAGCAATTAGTAGCATGAATTGGAGAGTTGTCCCTGCAGACGGTGCACTGCGAGATCGCATTGCTCCATTACAAAAACTGCATGCCAGGTTTAAATACCAACAGTAGAATCTGTCTAGACCCAATCTGTGGAAGCAATTAGGTCCAACCTTGTCCTTATTTAATCTCTCTTTGTAACCAAGCACGCTCCAGTACCCACAACACCAGCTGCGGTCCACGGCACCCAATAAGTAGTGACATCCATCAGTGCTGACACCAATAAGAGGAGGAAAAAACAGCTCCTCTAGGGTTTCTCTGGCTTTTTTTGGTTTTAATTTGTCCTTCGTTCTGCCTTGCATGTTATCAAAGCGAGTGGACGTCTGACAAAACCAAAACAAATGCCTTCAATTTAGCCACCCAAGCTAAACAAGTACGAGGTGTGGACGTTTGCTCATGCTAATCCTTTGTCCTACTGGACCCAGCCGTGCCCTTGCCTAGCCGCTAATCAAAGTCCAGTACAATAGGCTATTGTTTGCTCTGATTAGTTGTCAACTTTTCAGGAGAGTTGCTTAATCCTGAGGTCAGTGGGAATATGTTTCATTTGGCCAGACAACCTTCCCTGTCCTCGGCTAATGCAACACTGAACTGCTCCATGTTTCAATTGCGCCACTGGAATGGAGGCCTAAAGAATACCTCTCATTGTTTCCTGGCCTGGGAATACACTGCCTCAAATTTGAAGGAGTTATAAATTCAAGTAGAAAGGCAGAGCGACTTGGGAAGGGGTGAATGTATTTTTTTTCTAATAAAAGAGCAGTCTGTCATTAACAGGCTGGGTGCACAGATACAATGGACAAGTCTGTTCTGGTGAGGCTGGGAAAAAAAACCTTGAGCAAGCCAGGGGGTGAAGCCTGATTTTAGAGTAGTGCCTAATGCTTAATGTACGTCCTCATTAGGAATAAAAGGATAACTGTCCAATTGCATTTTTTTTTCCAGCTAAAAATTGGTTTTTGCATAAAAAAGATGCCATATATAAGACCTATATCTCACATATATGTTCTCACTTTAACTTTTCAAAAAAAAAAACAATTGTTATTTACAGTGTCAAAATATCATGTGGTGCGACTGTCCGGACATAACTGCTGTTTTGGAAACATCTTTGAAATTACACTAAATGTATTCAGATTCATTTTCTGCACTATTTGGCATGATTGTCAAAGTGTTTTGAAATCCTGTATAAAAGTGCAAAACATTTGTATTCATATTTCCATCATAATACACAAACTTTGTCCGATGAGGTCCATTTTATGAAACATCGTAATGTGACCATCAAGAAACTACCATTTTGGGAATTTTATGCTGAAATCCATTTGGAGCAACCACTCGTCATGTGGTGCAACCATAAATAGCAAAAACTGTATTAAATTAAAAAAAAAAAAAAAAATTCAAATTTTTGTGGTTGAAATATAAATCACTGCTACAGCATGCTTAAGTGAATGAATTTTTAAAACATTTTTAGTAGTTTTATACAATTTACAGGAAAAATAAGTCTGCTAACTCTAAAATTCTAAAACAAAAATATAAGATCATTATTTACAAAAACTCAAAAGAAATGCAAATCCTTCACTTCTAAACACTTTAATTACTGAGAACATCTAAAAAATGTAAAGCATGTTAAGGAAATTAATTAATTTCAATATAAATCAAGGTCGCACCACATGACTTTTTTTTTTTAAGGCTACGGCCAATTCATCTAGATGAAAAAACACTAAAATCACTTCATTTAAAATTTTAATATGAATTTGTATACACAACATTCTTAATGTTTGAACAATTACAATATTTTTTTTTTGTTTTGTTTTGTATTTTAAAATTGGCCTGTCAAAAATCCTTATACGTCAATGACCCACTATGCTTCCCACAAAGTTTCACCATTGAATTTCAGAGACTTTTTAACAAAAAGTTACATTTTACTAAAATGTTTTTACAAATTCTGACTAAACAGCCAAATAATTGTTCAGAGAAATTGATTAGCCATTTCAATGAAGAAAAAAAACCTTTAAAAGATCCAAACAGATCATTTTCATGGCTTCTAAGAATTTATCTAATGCCAAGACTTTTCCAGACCTGGAAATGTCATTTTAAAATTCCCTGGTATTTCCAAGGATCTCACTATGACTTCACCAACAGTCTACAACAAGCATAGGGAGATTCCTTAAGGAGTCTGGAGATGAGGGAATGTATACAAACCCTTGAGTAATTCAAACAAATGGTTTCCCGAACTGGGCCTAAACGCACAAACCTTGGACTGACCTAAAAGTCAACCTTAACATGGAACCACCAAAGCTCCCAAACTAGGTCTACCAGCTCTTCATCTAGGCTAAAACTCTTATGACAATGGAGAAAAAGGAGTGAAATGTGTCAGCTGTTATGAAATAAGGTTATGATTCATGATTGCTGAATCAGAGGAGAGTGATTTTGACTAAATTGCAAACCCAAATGAATCACCATCTGTCAAACATTAGTCTCTGTCATGGTCTTCTGTGCGGGACGGCAAGCAAATGTTTTATAGATGCACAGTACGCCAATCCTCATACCAAAACCAGACCATGAAAGGCCACAGTTCATAAAAATCTAATTTTACGCTCGAGAGCAGGGACATCATAATAAAATTATAAATGCAACAAAACCACTCCATCCTCTTCATAAAAAAGCAGCCATATCTATCCATCTATCTAAATCAACATGTTTTTTTACCTGGTCGACAAGTCTTTCCATCCTCTTTGAGTTTAACCCCTGTTGGACAGGCACAGCTATAGAAGGGCGGCATGGGGGAGAGCAGACACAGGTGGGAACAGCCTCCGTTTCTTTCACTGCATGGAGTTTGAACTGTGGAGCAATGACAGGGAAAGAGGAAAGCTATAAAACTGTTGTTTATTAGACATTACTGCAAAGAGCAGTGACCTCCTGGTTAAAATATGACCAGAAAATACAGAGTGTGTGAATGTTTCACCATATTTTCACCTTAATTTGAGAAAGTTCATCAGGTAGGGTGATTAATGAGTCAAAGCATTGAATAATATTGTAAACACAGGTCTGGTGTATAAATAGACTTGAATGCATTAACCCGGCTTAAAAGGTTGCTCTTTTATTGCTGGAGACTTAACAGATTTAGGTTTGGTGTGTCTTAGAAATGTTGTGCTTAATTTAGATATCAATCGAGGCAAATCTGAAAGTAAGTCTAAATTTGACCTTTATTATTAACAATTATGTCTAGAAGATACTGAAATAATAAAGAAATCTAATGTGTGATTTTACTTTTACTTGACTTAATTAAGTGTTATTTTTGCATAACTCTTGAGATTTCACTCACATGATGCGTTATTTGGCACCAAACGGCCATGAACTTCAACAAATTAGAAATGAGGTAACAAAACAACATTGCTTAGCTCCCAAACAAAACTGCAACCCTTGAATAAAAGCAGGTGGCAGCAAAATGTTTTATTTCCCTTAACAGGTTTTTCCATTTCCACCAGGTCACGCACTGCTCGTCGCAGCCTTTCAGAAAACGCATCTGCTCCATCAGGAAAACATAGACGGCCCTGACCTGACACTTGTTACCCCCCTCTTGTCCGTGTTGCTCGCAGATGTGGTGTCTGCCCAGCACACTGACTGATGACTGGTCCACAGTCCAAGGACACACAAGGAAATTCACAAAATACCAATACAGGCACATTTTTTAGGACAAAGTATAATGCTTGACTATGCAGCTTTAATAATACATATACATATATTTAAAAATATATAATTAACTATATACATTTAAAATATCAATAATGTTAATTATTATTACTGATAAATAATGCTACGAGTGTCATCCTCACAAACTAATCACAATTAAATTGATATTAATAAAAAAAAAATAATAAGTAGTTTTAAACATTATAATTTTATTTAAATAACAATTTGAACAATTGTCACATATTCCATCAGCAGTTTTATGAATATTTAGGGGTTCAAGCATGTAGCGCTGAAACATTATTGCAATTGTTAGAATGGTCACAGATCAGGGATCTCCACTTAAAACTGATTGTGCAGACCAAACCGTAAGTCGTAGAAACTTGAAACTTGGAGAGATGGTAGTAAAAGATGAGGCGCTACAGCGAAAAAAGTATGAAATTGCTCATAACTCCAAAACTGTCAGTCGCAGGCTCATGTCTATGTCTGTTTCGCTGAAATCCTTGGTTCATGGTGGACAAAACGCATGCATCAGATTCGATCCTGAGCCTGGTGAAATTTTGGGGTATTTTGCATTTTGAAAAACCTACTTTTGCAAACTAGTCCTAGGTTTGTCACCAGATTGGAACCAAACCAGTACAGAAAGATTCTCTGGAGAATGAATATTTTGATTATCAAAAAAAAGTCAAATTTTCGATTCAAGATGCCTATAACTCCTGAACAGAATAAGATATATTCGCCAAACTACTACTGAAAAAAAAAAAAAAAAAGTGGAGCTCGGTTGCTTTGTGGTGCTATTTGAGGGGAAAAAATATATAAAAACGGCTATAACTGCGCAACCATTTGTCATTTCAACATGAAAATTGGTGTGCACAGTCTTCGTACAAAGTGCCACAAGTGTCTATGAGTACATTAGTGTATCTCAAAAAACATGGCCGCCATTGGCTGTTTTGTGCACCTGTTAGACAAGGTTAATTAACCAAGGCCGACTGAAGCGAAACTCAGTGGGCCTGTTCGACTTACTGCCCCGAAGGTCTGAGAGAAATTTGAAAGAAATCAGCCAATAGGGGGCAATATCTTATTTTTCAAGGGCGTAAACGACTGTACGTCACGTGATATTCGTATCATATGATAGACCTTCTCGTTCCAGAAATCTTTGTTAAAAAACATAATATTTCTATGTTAAATTACCTGGATTTGCCAAAAATGCTTTTTAAAATAATTGATTTAGGTGGTTACAAGCTTGCTAAATTACGTCTTTTTTCATATGTGCTTAAATGTCTTAAAGCGCTTGAACCCTATATTTTACAGGTCCTTTTATCCATAATTATATATTTAGGTTTAACAATTTTTTTTTTTCCAAGTGCCCACTGGAACCTGCTTGAACCACCCTGGTTGAAATCACTGGTCTAGATCTTCATTGTTTGTTTGCATGATGGCAGTTTCATTCTTTCTTTATTATCTTACCTCCAACACAACAAACACTTACCTAGTGGGGTCTTTGCAGGCTGTTAAATGTTTCAGAGCAATCCACACCCACATCCTCACACACACACACACACACACACACACACACACACACACACACACACACACACACACACACACACACACACACACACAGACTAAGGTGGGTGGATCGTGCTGGGACTGTTCCCCGTCTCCACTGAGGAACTGTGTTTATTTGTTCAGAGTGGAATGCAGGACACTTGAAAAATTTCATTCCCTGAGAACCATTCTCCCCAGATTGCTGCATGGGCCAAAAGGCCGACACTTTTACAAAAAGACAGTACAGTAAGTGCTGAAAGAACGACCTAAAAAATTAAACATGGAACGTGAAAGACCACTTGAGGGAACCTGACCTCCACCATTGGACATTACTGCTCCTTCACAAACATGAATTGTGAAAATTTGATGTGTATTACAGCTTCAAAACAGCACTTAAACCTCATGGGTCATGGGATAAAAATGTGCATTTTGTTCTGGTTTGACAAAAACTCATCTATCAACTACTAATGTGAGTTTCTGAGATGTGGAGACTCACTGTTTGGCTGCCGCTCTTGGCCCAGCACCTGGATGTCCATCGGCGAGTAAATGCCGCTGAGAATTTCTCTCTGCTTCTCTCCGGTATGTTTGTTGCAGGCGTGGATGGATCGGGTCTGCCAGTCTGTCCAGTAGAGCGTCTCTTCATAAAGTGTGAGGGCGAATGGGTGAGTGAGGGAACCCTCCACAACGGCCTCCCTGTAAACGTCAACACATATGTAACTACACACCCCACCTAAATGACCAACACAAGTGATGCATGACAGCTCAAAAATTCTCTCTCGCCTCCCCTGAGCCCACTGACTTTTAACAGACCCCCTAAAGCATACAGAGAGTTTGGTGGGGGTGGGGGGGGTGTAATTGAGAATGAATTGGGGAAAGTCATGTGAAAGGCAATGCCTCCACCATGATATGATTGGATATGACTGGTTATGATCGGATGTGATTGGTTCATGCAATAAATCCCACGTCTTGTGTTTGTGCGCATTGCGCGTTCGTGAATCAGTCTGAATGAACAATATAATGGTGTTAATGGGAAGATTAATTTTAAGAAATAAGTAACAACTCACAAACTCAGATATAACCAAGAAAATAAGACTTAAAATGGCATGGAAATATGATCTGCGGGAGTTTTTAGTGAGTAATCAGCTTGGTGTAATTTCAAGGAAATCTTTGTGTCTGTGACTAATATTTACAGAGCTTTAATGACTGATCATTCAAAAAATTCGAATAGATTAGTACCGTGCAACGATTAATTGATTAAATCGCATTCAAAATAAAAGTTTTTGTTTACATAATCTGTGTGTGCTGTGTATATTTATTATGTATATATAAATATATTTAAGAAAAGAATATATAATTGCAAGAATATATTTAAGAAAAATGTTGTTTATATATTAAATACCTAATATTAATATCAATAAAAAAATACATGTAAATATTTTAAATATATATACTGTATGTGTGTATTTATATACACACATACAGTATACAAACTTTAGAGTAAACAGAAAAAAAACCCTTCCAAAATATTTTGATGACTGAGGATATGACTTGAAAAAGAAACAAACTATCAATTAAATCATTTAACAATAACAAATAAAACTTTTTTGATTGACAACATCAAATAAAAAAAAAATTATCTGTTATTTATTAAAATGATACAATTTTATATAATTATTACTCGAGAGTGAACATTAAAACTGTGGAAAAACAAGCAATAAACAGAAAAAAAAACAAGTCTATTTTTTTTGTATTGAAGATTTAGGATGACTTGAAAATGAAGAATATATGTATATATATATATATATATATATATATATATATATATATATATATATATATATATATATATATATATATATATATATATATATATAATTAATTATATATATATATATATATATATATATGCAATTAATTGTGATTAATCGTTGCACAGCGCTAATTTATATTCATATAATTTATATTATATACAAATATATTTAATATATAAACAACATTTCTTAAATATATACATACATGTGTGTATTTATATATACATAAATATACAGAGTACACACACATATTATGTACACAAAAACATATTTTTAAAGCAATTAATCGGTGCCCAATACTACAATTTGCATTAGATTAATAAAAAAAAAAACTATGAGGACTGTCTGTTCATAACTATGCTGGTCAAGTTAGACGAGCACTGATGGATATAGACCAGGCTGGACCAGCTTGGAATGTCTGCAGACTTTCAGCAGGGAACAGACATTCCAAGCCAGCTTGCTTTATGAATCCATTCGGAATTCTTTATATGGGAAATAATTTTAGTAAATGTAAGTTAGGGACTCTGGTTGTCCTACATGTCTTAATTTCAAAGACATAAGAGGCCTACAGGTATTACCCTTTCCAAAAGGCATATAGAAAGGGAATTTAAGACCACAACAACAAGCCAACAACATCAACTGAGGACTGAGGTCTTTTTTAGACCCTTCAGGAAATCTGGAGCTCATGCGAAACCGAACCACCCCCCTCCCTTTGGGGGGCCCGTAGGACTTCTTTTCCAAGAAGAGGGGGGAATTAAACAAATCAGGCTGTCATCGACCTGTAAGTCCGCATCTGTTTCGGTCGTTAGTAGGGAGTCATCCCGTTCTTTAACGGCACAGCTGCCCTTATTAAGTGAAGTTCCCTCGGAGTCCATCGGAGCGCCGCGTGTCGCGTTTGTCCGGCCGAACAGTGGCTTTCTGAACCGCCGGACATAAATAAACAGGAGCGGATCAAAGCAACAAGTGTCAAGAACCATAGTGCCGCAGCATTCGGAGAAGCGTCGCTCATCAATCACCGAGCCGTAGTGGGTTGAGAGGGTATAAATTTTTCCTGGTTAGGTCGGGGGAGTCGGTGTGCGTGAGCGTGCATGGAAGAGTTAGACTTGACATGTTGTTCACCCTCCCGATTTTTAATAGCGTGTGACGAACAGCGGAATGGGGGAAGGGTGGTGTAGGGGGGGTCAACACTCTGGAAAGGTAATTACAAACAGATTTTTCACAGCTTTTGACACACTCTTGGTAATGATGGAGCCGTTTGAAGCCAGCAAACTGAAAAGGCTATTAAACAAAGGTGTCCAAACAGCTTTTTTGTTTTAAACACAACCGAGTGTAAACGTTTCAAGAGAAGCACTAACAAATTTACAGTAGGATGTGACATTGAGCAGAATCCCTACAAAGCATCTATTCTTCAGCCAATTCTGTGTGGGGACAGCGGACCCTGAAATTAATTGCTTAACGCCACAAGTGTCATTAGGAGGCTGAAATAAAGCGTGCACCACTGATCCACAGCTGTACGACAACTGCTATTACTCACGTCTGATTCAGTCAAAAAGACCTTTGATAGAATTACACTAGATGCTCTGTTATTTTTGAGGTTGCACAACAAATGTGAGCAAAGAATAACCAAACAAAGTAAATTATTACTTGAAAATAAACATGAAAAATTTGGAGTAAACAGAAAAAACCCTATCTAAATATTTTGATGACTGAGGATGATGACTTGAAAAAGAAGGAACAAACTATCAATTAAATAATTTTAAAATAACTTAAATAAAACTTTTTTGATTGACAACATCAAATAAAAAAGTTAATCTATTATTTTATATAATTATTACTCGAGAGTGAAAATTAAAACTTTGTGGAAAAACAAGCAATAAACAGAAAAAAAAAAAATCTTTGTTTTTTTGTATTGAAGATTGAGGATATGACTTGAAAATGAAGAAACCAACTAAAAATTAAACCATTTAAAATTATTAAATAATTTAAACATTTCTGATTGACAACATCAATTTAGAAGAATGAATCCATTATTTATTAAAATGATAGAATTGTATAGAATTACTACTTGAGAGTAAACAAAAACTTTGTGAAAAACAAGCAATAAACAGAAAAAAAAAATTCTTTCTTTTTTTTTTTTTTAAGACTGAGGATATGACTTGAGAATTAAGGCACCAACTATCAAAAAAAAAAAAAAAAGTAAAATAATTTAAATAAATCAAAACTTTTAGACTGACAACTACAGTTTAGAAAAATTAATCCATTATTAATGAAAAAAAAATATTATATATAGATTTTTTCTCATTTGGACAGACAAGGAATGGTACTTAGATGAAGGAGCCAACCATTAATTTAATAAATAACATTTCAAATTGATAAGATAATGCCATTTACACACACACACACACACACACACACACACACACACACTTTAAATTATATATGTACATTTTAATCTATTATTTATATTGAAATTGTAATTTTTTTAAATTAAAAATGTATAAATTTAGTTGTAAATTTAACATTTTCATTCATTTGGATTTTTGACAAATCCATGAAGAATTGACAATTATAAGAATGGGTAGGACTTGGTGATTATTAAAATTTGAAAATTACATTTTCTTAACCAAAATTAAAAATTACATCACTTTAAACTGATGCCTTTTTGGTATACTAAGAATGACTCACACAAAAATGAAAATTGTCATCACTTGCTCACCCTCATGTTGTTCCAAACCTGTACACATTTCTTTATGTTGAACACAAAAGATAATATTTGGAAGAATTTTTAAGAACCAAGACAGTTGTTGGTCCCCACTGACTTCCACAGTAGGGAAAGATATACTTTGGAAGTCAGTGAAGAATGATTACAGTGTTCTTCAAAATATATTCTTTAAAGTTCAACAGAAGAAAAAAAGGTTTGGAATGACATGAGGGTGAGTAAATGATGACAAAATGTTTATTTTTGGGTGAACTGTCCCTTTATTTTTCATTATGTAAGATTGAGCAGGCTACTTTAAAACAATGAAGAAATCAATTATCGCATACGTCTCTATGATATTCTGGTCTCTAGATATAGGTCAGGTTCCTCCTTCAGTGACGTCTGCTAGACTACAGGCCTAGTCAGACCATACGACTCCTGCAGATCGACTAGCAATGCAAATCTTAACATAGCAGAGGGTCCGACATACCTTTCTTTATTGAAGTTGCTACGAAATCCTACATACACAAAAGGAAATGTAACCCTTTGGCTTGGGGGCCCGAATCATGCCCATAATGCCAGGCGGGATCAGGTTACAGTGGTATATGGCACGGAGGTCATCTCAAGTTAAGAGTGGGCGGAAGTAGGGAGGGGGTTTCAAACCGGGCCTACGTGCAGAGAATGTTTGGATTGGGCCGCAGACTCCATACCATTCGGCTTCAATCCGGATGGGAAAGGGAAAGAAATACAAGGAGATGAATTGAGAACAAGTGTGAAAGATTGAGGAAACTGACCGAGCCGTTCCATCCAAGTTGGCCCTGTGGATGAAGCTGAGCTTGGCATCCGCCCAGTAGAGTTTCTGCTCCTCGAGGTCGATGGTCAATCCGTTGGGCCAGTAGATTTGCTTCTGGACAATGATTTGTCGACTGCTGCTGTCCATTCCCGCCCTTTCTATTCTAGGCTCCTCCCCCCAGTCAGTCCAATACATGTACCTGAGAAGAAATAAAACAGACGTCAGTCAGCTGGTTTCCATTATCCGAGAGAAAACAAAGTGAAGACTAGTCAACCAGACATTCAGACAACCCACTAGACGATGAAAATATATAGTTTTCACATCCCTGTTTGCATGAAGTATAGCATGCAATCCGTAACAAAGAACAAATAAACTCAAGTACAGTGGGACATTGCAAGGGTTTACGTATTGACTGGAAGTTGCTCAAGGTTAGGCAACATGGATTTGGAGTTAGACTAAACAAACGTTTCAAGAGCAGCCTGTTTTCAAAGCAAACCATATCAGCGTTATATTTGCCAGAGCCCGTCTCGCTTGAAACACATCATATGAGAGAAACACAACACAGCAACCAAAGCAAAACACAAGCTTAACAACTCCAAACT
Source organism: Labeo catla (assembly GCA_012976165.1). Lineage (NCBI taxonomy): Eukaryota > Metazoa > Chordata > Actinopteri > Cypriniformes > Cyprinidae > Labeo > Labeo catla. The sequence continues at coordinate 301,726 of VONZ01000859.1, forward strand.
TCTTTGTTGGCAAAAAGCCTTTTTATTTGTTCAGGAAATACTAGCAGTCAATTCCAATTAGCATGGAAAGCATGGAACATGGAAACTAGCCATTCTATCCTAAAAATATCAAATATTTCACAGAGCTGCATGCACAATTAATTTATACAAAACCCAAAACTGTGATACGGCTTCGCCGGATTATCAAATCTCAAATAAACATATACTTAAATATGTGTGTTGCGTGTTTCAGAGTGAATCATGGCACTGCGTTTATTTACACACAAGCAGCCCGTGATTTGTTGTTTTATGGCCCTATGATTTCAGCGATGTGGAAAACACGGACTGAAATCGCAAAATCCAGATATTAAAAAAAGGAATTTACTGTATAATGCAGAATGTCAAGGAATTTGCTACATTTGGATGAATAAATCATAAGTAGGTCAGTACACTTCAATCAAAATGCGATATAGACTAGTGTCTGTGAATATTAAGCCAAAACAATTCTATTTAAATATGAATACTACATGTTCTGCATCTCTACATGAATTAATGGGGTAGATTCATTTATGAACCACGCACTTAAGCTTTGTTTTCAGCCTCTGCCACCTCATGAACACATGAACATAACCTCTAGAACAGTCAATTTATGAGCATTTTACTGTTTCTTTTAAGAAAATCTATTGTCATATCATATACAAACAGAAACATAAAGGTCTTCACATCAACCTATCAAAATAAAAGTTTGGTTTAACTTGGAGAAACTGTGACAGAAATATATTACTTAATGTAATGACAGTACTACTACTAAAAATAAAATTATTAATAAGACTAATGTTGGGCAAAGATTAATCACGATTAATCGCATACAAAATAAAAGTTTTTGTGTAGATAATGTATGTGTGTGTACTGTGTATATTTATTATGTATATATAAATACACACACGTGCATGTTTATATTTGAGAAAAATGTGTTTATATATTTTAAAAAAAATATTATTATTATTATTATTATTATTATTATTATTATTATTATTATTATTATTATTATTATTATTATTATTATTATGTACACAAACTTTTATTTGGGATGCAATTAATCAGGATTAATCATTGCCCACCACTATTTAAAACATTAATTTTTCTGGTAAATATTCCTTAATTATATATTTTTTTAGGGCTGTCAAATGATTACTCGCAATAAATCACATATAAATTAAAAGTTTGAGTTTGCCTAATATATGTGTGTCTACTGTGTGTAATTATTTTGTATATATAAATGAATGTATATATTTATCAGAAATATTTTATGTACAAAATATTTTTATTTATATATAATGAATAAATGCTAGAATAAATTATATAAAAATTATAAAAAATACAAATACTTGTAAATATTTCTTAAATATAAACATGAATGTGTTTGTATTTATATATACTTAATAATTACACACAGTACACACATTAGGCAAACTCAAACTTTTATTTTGAATGCGATTAATCGTTTGAGAGCCTAATTGTTTTATACATAAAATCAATTAAATAGAGATGCTTTTGATTATGAAAATTTAATGAAATCATTAGAATGGAATGCAGAAAATGAATGGAAAATACTGGAAAATAATTTTCTAAATAAAACTAAATCTGAGAAAATAAAAAACATTTCATAGGGCCTTAAAAATATAATTTTTGTTAAACTTTTAATAAATTGCTGTTGAATTGTGTTCCATGGTTTCAATTAATCAGACATGCTTTTTGATTCATTTTATCTAACCATTAAAACAGAGTCTAGAAAAATGTAATTAAAAAAAAAATACAGAAAAATTAAAATGGAGAAAAAAAGAATTTGGGTGAAAAAAATAATTTCATAAATTTCATAGGGCCCTATGTGCTGCTCCACACAGGAAATATTACAATAGAAATATTTCCAATTTAGTTTTTTTTCACAATGATTACATGAATAATACAATAATAGTACTTAATATGTTTATTATTATTATTATTATTATTATGCACCTTTACAACCAAGCACAGCAAGATTTATGAACAATGACCAATGGTGTTTGCCACTGAACCTTTGGTTTGACATCATACCTGACTGAATGAGCCTTCAATTTCCAAGTCATAAAACATAGAGATTTTCAATGCATAGCAGCTTAAATTTCTTCCATGTCATGTTATTTTTCTCCTCATAGTTGCAGCCTGAAAGTTCCATTACCATTTATTTTCAATAAATAAAATACAGCAGCAATAACACTATGCTAAATATGTCTCTGCACCTCTTTAAAAAAGAGATAAGGGTGAGTAAATGACAAACTATTTCTTTACAAACACCACTATTGCCACAGGTAAAGGCACACAGGGTAGCTAAAATGAGCATGCTTAAAATGTTGTAACTGAAGCACAGTTTAGGAACTGTCCAATTTTTTTTTGACGACATATCAGTGAACTGCTAAATGGTATGGACTGCCTTTATCAGACATGGTCATGTTGTTTTATGCTTTCCTTAACCAGAACAATGGCCTGGTTATGCTGTAAAGCGTCATGTGTATGAGTCTAGCTGTTTTTGTAGGTCACGTATAGCCTATTAGCCTATTTGTGAGGGAACATGAAGAAACTGAAAAATTATATTACAGTAATGCAGCTAAACTTTATCCACAATGTGTCAAAATGCCATCTAGCCGTCTAATCAACACAAAAAATAACAAGTGGGATGAAGACAAAAAAAAGTGGAAAAAAAAAAAAAACACCTGACAAGAAGCAAAAAAAAAAAACCACAAAGGAAAGCATTCGCCCAGAGAATCCGTGATTACTTGTAGCGCACAAGCTACGACAGCAAGCGTGTCGCCAACGGAAACACTTATCAAATCTCATGCCAGCAGGGAGACCAAGCATGAAAACTCAACCAGCCCTTCCTCCCCTGAGATGCATCCTATTAGCCTGCCTGTGGCTCTAACGGTTGTGCTGTATTTTTCTCAATTAGGAACTTTAGCATTGCACCGCTGCTGAAATCTGATGGCTGACAGAACAAAGAGACGGTTCAACAATGGTTTTGCAGAAGGCCTTAACAAGGACAATAACTCTTCGAATGTCACTATGTAGCCAGGTTCATAACTGGGACTTTGACTTCAAATTTAGCAGCTTATTAGCAAGGGATGAGTCAGAATACTCTAATTGACCAACCGTCAAAGAAACTTCTCTGGGAAGTTTAAATGTATAGCCTTTAAAGACACAGTTTATCCAAAAGTGAAAATTCTGCCGGGTTCCAAACCCGTAAGATCTCGTTTATGTTAAGAACACAAATTAAAATATTTTTGATGAAATCCGAGAGTCTGCATAGACAGCAATGCAAGTGACACGTTCAAGGGCCAGAAAGGTAGTAAGGACATCATTAAAGTCCATGTGACATCAGTGGTTCAACCGCAATTTAATGAAGCTACAAGCAGCGCAAAGAAAACAAAAACAACTTTGTGTTTAACGACTAACAATGTCCTTACTATCTTTCTGGGCCTTGAACGTGTCACTTGCGTTGCTGTCTATGCAGGGTCAGAAAGCTTTTGGATTTCATCAAAAACATCTTCATTTGTGTTCTGACGATGAAGGTCTTACGGGTTTGGAATGACATGACAGTGAATAATTAATGACAGAATTTTCATCTTTTGCGTGAACAATCCCTTTAAATCACCACATCCACACATATCAAATAGGATAAATGAAGTGGCTAAAGCGTAAAACTGACCATTTTTGTTCATTTTTTGTGTTAAATAGAAACCCGTGTTTCCCCACAGGTTTAAGTTGGTCACAATAATTCATCATGTTGACCAACAGAACGTTTTTGCCAGCAAAATTTCACAGAGATTTCACGTCACATCTAGCAGAAGTTAGCACAATGGCTAATACTGCTAACAGCAGCTTTAAATCTTTAGGAAGCTACATTTTTAACTTTAGTTTGTACAGTTACAAGTATGATCATGTTAATACAATTATCAGTACATTTTTAAAAACACTTTAACATGTTAGCTAACACAAAAAGAGTAGAACTCCCTGCTCCATTTAATATATTTTGCAATATTTATATCCAAACTTCTACATATTTTACTGTTTTCATTTCATGATTTTTCTCCATATAATGGACTGGTATGGTGCCCTGATTTCGAACTTCCAAAATGCAGTTTAAATGCGGCTTCAAACGATCCCAAATGCGGTTGTAAACGATCCCAGCCGAGGAAGAAGGGTCTTATCTAGCAAAACAATTGGTTATTTTCACAAAAATCATACAATTTATATACTTTTTAATGTCAAATGCTCGACTGTTTTTTTCTGGTTCATGAGAGTTAGGGTATTTTGAAAAAATTCCCATGTCATGTTCTCCCTCAACTTCAAAATAGTCTTATATTGCCACTTTACCTTTTTTGTTAAGGGTGTTTGATCTTTGCATTTTCACTTTGCAAAGACTGGGTCGGAACTTCTGCAGCGATGTAGGATGATTTTCAAATGATTTTTGAAGTTGAGGGAGAAAATACGATTGGGGTTTTTCAACATACCCTAACTGTCTTGAACCAGAATACACACAGTTCAGGCAGAGCAAGACAAGAGGAGCGTTTGAGATAAAAAGTAATTAAATTGTATTTTTTTATGAAAATAACCGATCGTTTCGCTAGATAAGACCCTTCTTCCTCAGCTGGGATCATTTACAACCGCATTTAGGATCGAGGGCACCATATCAGGCCATTATATGGAGAAAAATCCTGAAATATTTCCCTCAAAAAAACAATTTCTTTACAGCTAAAGAAAGAAAGACATGAACATCTTGGATGACAAGGGGTGAGTACATTATCTGTCAATTTTTGTTCTGGAAGTGGACTTCTCCTTTAAGCTCAGAACTGCTTTGAACGAAATGATTCTAATATTAAACGTATATTCTAAGAAAATTACAATGTTTTCTGATCTTAGATGCATTTAATCCCCAACACATTATTAGCACACAACACAAACAAAACATGACCTGCTCTTTAAGAAGGAAAAGCAGCTTAACAATGCTAGAAAACAAATGATCCTGCCTCGTGTTCTTGCTACTACCAAAACTAGATATCACATTAAAGAGAAACTCATGCAAAGATGTCAGTGGAGACAAACAACCAGCGTCGACATCTCTGGAGTGCGTGCGAGCAAGTTTGTTGTGATTTTGTCTGTGTTATACACAGATATAAACCTGACGCTTGGCCACGCAACAGAGAAAATCAACTGGAGCCACCCAATGAAAGGAGATTGTGGAATGTCTACCAAAGACGGCAGAACGTCTCCAAACGTTAAATACCAGGTATTTCTTCGCTATATAACTGCAAATAAAACACTTCTGTCAGATATTTGGATGTGCCATGCCTGTCTGGCTATAAAAAAACTGTATTTCTTTTGCTCATACTTTAAAATTCAAGAAGAGTCAGCAAACTTAACACGACGGCAATAAATAAAAAAGAGCCATTCTTTTCATCTGATGGTAATTCATCTTTTCACTCCTCCCAAGCCTCTTTTGGAGAATGTGAAAACAATGAACGTGTCTTGAGAACAGACAAACATAATTCAGGGGCCCCTGCATGCGGTTGCTCTCACTCTGAGGGGGTTGTAAAAAGCAGAGCCCCCCCTTTCTGTGATCTGAAGCAGGGGCCCGACAGAGGTCTTGGATCGCCACGGTAAATCTCAACTCAAAGCTCTCAGGCGGTGACAATAAGAAAATAAAAGCGCATGAAGCTTATATTAAGTATGTCTGCTCAAAAATGCCAGACGTTTAACTTTTTGGGATTGAAGTGTAACAGGATCTGCGCACTGGAGAATGGATCTCTCGGTCTGACAATTTCGTCCAAACGCAATGAACTTCGCAAAACAGGCAGCTAATGTTTTGAAAAAAAAGCATGCGGTATGGATGTGTTTCTTTAGGCTACAGGCCAGGAACAGTGTCTGGCTCCATTTTTAATGTCTTCATCATACACCGCACAAAACGAAATGCATTCTGGGGAAAATGTCCCAGCTCCTGGGTGTCATAAATACAGAATGAGCTACAAGCCTTGTGCTCCTAACAAAGTGGACGATAAAAATGTCCACAGTTCAGCAGCAGTGCATTTAGCTTTTTTAACCTAGATGTTTTTGTTCACTTGTCTTACAGTGAAAGCATAAATATGCATAAAATACATATATTTAGTTTTTGTTTAGCGATTGATTTTGTAATTTAATAATTTAAACTATATTTACTATACAGTTCATTTATATTTATGTTTAACCTGTTTGTTAATTTTTTAGCATCATTACTCAAAGCTTCAGTGTCACATGATCCTTCAGAAATTGTTGTAATATGCTGATTTACTTTTCAAGAAACATTCATTATTATTATTGTCAAAATTTAAAACGGCTGTTTTTATATTAATACTACATATTTAATTACATTTAATTTAAATAAAAATTAATCTATTAAATTTGATATATATGTAAATATGTATTTCTTTACAGAAATGTGTGTGTGTGTGTGTGCGTGGGTTTATATAAAAACAGTAATTCAATATTTTAAATTCTATTGTTACATTATTATTATTATTATTATTACAATAACAGGAGTGAACTGTACTGCTAAAAAAACAAAACAAAAAAAAAAAACAGACTTTAAACTAAATTTGCTGATATAATTCTTAAAACGGTTACAATTCTGCAACTAAGACACAGCACAGACATTGACTCACATTACCTAACATGTCTCAAGCCAAGTACGTGCGTACAAGCTATGCCAGGGCTTAAGTAATGTGAGTGAGAGCGATCTCTCAGAACTCAAGTTACATGTTGCATATAAACACGCCGACTCGCCAGCAAAGTCGAGGCGGACACACAAGTGGAATCTACTT